>CANYCX014826290.1:0-27815 GCA_948193385.1 Breynia disticha f. nivosa | reverse complement strand
GACACAAGATTCTTCCTCACTTTTGGCACATAAAAGACATTAGTTAAAGTTATAATTTTTCAAAAGTGAATTTCAGCTCTACAGTACCTATACCTTTAACAGGAACAGTAGCAGCATCTCTCATATACAAGACAGTATTTTCATTTACTGCCTCCATAGACTTAAAGAATTTCTTGTCCTTGCAAATATGTCGAGTAGCACCAAAATCAATCCACCAGCCAATGTCATCCTCTATCATATTGATTTAAGAAATTACAGCAATGAGATTATCATCGCCATTTCCTACATTTTTAGCAGCACCGGATGAAGAAGCTTGATTGCCTTTCTTTTTCTTCCAGAAATAACATTCTGTTTTAATGTGGCCATATTTACCACAATACCAGAATTTTATTTTTTGCTTCTTTTGATTCTGGTTTTGGAATTGGTTCTTTGGTTTTCCAGAACCACCAGCCTTGTTGAAAAGCCTTTTGGCTTTAGATTGTCTAGCCTCCATCACATGCATCTTTGATATTTCTTGAGCAATTTGCTCCTTTTCATTTTCATAAATGCACACTCCTCTTCTATACGAATATGGTTAGTAAATTCATCAAGAAAAACATTCTCTTTTTTATGTTTCAGAGTCCGTTTGAACTCTCCAAGAAGGTGGTACTTTGTCAATTATTGAAGACACAACTATTTCTTCATTCATTTTAAGATTATGTTGACTAAAATCATTTCAAATTCTTTCTAATTCATGAAATTGTTCCATGACAGACCTACCATCAACCATTTTAAAATTATTGAAGTTAGAGACAAAAAAATTTCTTATTAGTAGCGTCCTCTTTCATATACCTTGTCTCTAACCTCTCCCACAGCTCCTTAGCAGACTGTACGTTGTGGTACAAATCAAAGAGGGAATCATTAATCGCATTCAGAATATGCCCCTACATGTGTAGTCATCTGTCTCCCACTTCTGCCTCTTCCTTATTTGTTCAACAGTTTTATTCTCCGATTCTTCTAGCTTTGGTGTATTTAGAACGTACACCAACTGCAGTGAAGCCAACAAAAACTGGACTCTTTTAGCCACCTTAGAAAATTGCCTCCATCAAAATAATCAAGCTTGATGATGTTAGCCACCATGCATTTGATTAAACCCATTGTCATAAGAAATATTCCTTTAGACTGTAAGAATGAACTTTTCTGAGAGCATTGACAATAGCTTCAAAACGTGTAACAATGTCACTTTCCTAAAGGAATATTTGCTCCCTATTCTGAAACGAGTCAGCAAATCACCTATACGATACGATGAAGCAACCCTATTTACACTCACAGTAGTGAAAACAGAATCGAGCAAAGATGGTGTCTTATAGAACTCTTTTAAGAACTTCTTGTTCTTGGTTTTTGTTGTGTGTTTTGCTCTTCAATTCAACCCCTTTTATAGGTGCACCTAGAAGAAGTTAAATGGATTAACAATTAAGTAAAATTATTCCACTTAATAACATGAAACTCATTTCCCTTAAATTTTAAGAGTTACCTCCTTTAATCTTGAGTTTCATGAGTTATCGCCTTTAGTCTTAAGGAGTTTCATTCTTGAATTTTCAAGAATTCTTCCTCATTTAGGTTATGAGTTTTAACATCCTTTAATCTATTGAAATTCATGAGTTTTAACCTTTAATCCTCATTAATCTAATGAGTTTCATTACATTTTGAAAATGTTTAAAAATCCCCTGCCATTCTCAAAATAATTGGGCAATCATTGAACTAATATAATGCAAATGTTATATGCATAAATAATGGTATCTTGCAATTTGAACCATTAAATTATGAATAATTCACTACGTCATATTAGAATTAACTGGTAGTTAAAATTTGAACCAATAATTCTATTTGATATGTAGCAAAAAGAACTCACGCATATAACAAACACCATCATTTTGTCGTTTATTTCTTAACACATTCAACATTGGCCATGTGTCTTGTATCTTTTCATGAATGTTTTTGGAGTCAAGCCTTATAACTCCTTGATGCGGCCACACTTCACATTCACCTAGGTGGTCTCCATTCCTATGTCCCTACAATTTATGCATCTTCTGAAACCATTAAGAGATTAACTCAACCTCCTCTCTTGACCAGTGGGTACCAAGAACTATAAACCTTAGGATGATTATACAATCTAATGCTTGCAATCATACTGATGATGTACTTTAACTACATTGAACTCAAGACTTAATGTAATGTTAAGTGTCGAGTTGAGTTTCCATCATTAGTTATTCTAATTCATAGGGTTGAGACCCATCTCCTTTGATTTTTTATTAACCACATTTCTTGGTAGTCCTTTAGTGAAGGATCTGCCAAATTTTGACTAGAGCTCACATAGTTAATGGTAATAACTTCATTGGTTATTAATTTTTTTACATAACTGTGTCTCAATCCAATATGCCTAGATTTTCCATTGTATACTTGGTTATAATCTCGTGCCAATGTCACTTCAATATCATAATGAATGGAAATAGGACCTATTGGCTTAGGCCATAGCAGTATCTTATGTAATAATTCACATAACCATTCAATTTCTTTTGAAGTTGAGGCTAATGCAATAAACTCTAATTCTATAGTATAACTAGCTACTAAATTTTGCTTCTTTGAAACCCATGAGATTACACCTCCACTAGGTGTGAAAATCCATCCACTTGTAGAGGCATGATTTTGATATTTTATGATCCAACTTGCATCTAAAAATCTTTCTCAAAGTGAAGGATATCCACTATAGCTTAAGCCATGGCTAACTGTTTTCTTTAAGTATTTTAATACTCTGTGAATTGTAAACGAATGCAAATCACTTGGATTACTCATGAATATGATCAACTTTCTTACTACTAAGGCAATGTTCGACCTAGTGCATGTCATTGCATACATTAAACATCCAATGAACTTAGAATACTCCAGTTGTGAAACTGAACTGCTGTTATTTTTCACTAGTTCAACACTTGGGTCTAGTGGGGTAGATACTAGGGCACAATTAAAATAATTGAATCTCTTTAGAACTTTCTTTATATAATAAGACTGACTAAGAGTAATACTCTCCTCATTTCTTACAATCTGAATTTGAAGAATGACATCAGTTTGCCCTTATCTTTCATGTCAATTGACTTGTAATAAATCTTTGGTCAATCGTGCTTGCTCTAAGCCAGTTCTAAAAATTAACATGTCATCCACAGAAAGATAGATAATGAAACCATTACCTTTGCCATCAAACTTTGTATATACGCACTTGTCATATTCATTTACTTTGAACCCATTTGCAAGAACTACCTGATCAAACTTTTGGTGCCATTGTTTTGGAGCTTCCTTTAGTCCATATAAGGACTTAATAAGTCTACACACTTTGTGCTCATGATCAGGCATAACAAACCCTTCGAGTTGTTCCATTTATTTCCTCATCAAATTCTCCATTTAAGAACACTATTTTCATGTCCATTTGGTTGATGACCAGCTTGTATATAGCTACAATTGCAATAAGCAATCTAATTGTAGCAATTCTAGCTACAGGCGAATATGCATCAAAATAATCTATTCCATGTTTTTTGGGTAAAACCTTTAGCAACTAGCCTAGATTTATGCTTTTTAATAGATCCATCAACTCTTCTTTTCCTTTTGAAGATAAATTTGCATTTAATGGGTTTGCATCCAGGAGGTAGATCAAGTAGCTCCCAAGTGTTATTTCCTATTATTGAATCCATTTCATCATTTAATGCCTCTTTCTAGACAGTTGCATCATGATCTTTCATTGCTTTCTCATATGATTGAGGATCACCTTCCATATTGAAATAGTACAAAATTCGTCTAATCACTGCTTCTTTACTTCCTCCAACTAAAAAGGAAAGGAAGTCAGAACCAAAGCTCTTAACCTTCTTAGGTCTTTTGCTTCTTCAAAGTTTAGGAACTTCTACTATTTCCTAGTCATCATCATTTTCTTCCATGAACTCCTTCCCCTTTATGTATTGTTCAAGAATATTTTTTATAATAGATTTGAATCTATTCTCATAAAAAATTGCATCCCTTGACTCAATTACATTATTAACTGAAATTGAATCATTTACCTCAATTACCATAAATTGATACGCCTTGATATGTTATGCATATCCAATGAATATACACTCCACTAACTTTTCACCTAATTTCCTCTTTTTAGGTTCAGGTACTTTAACCACTGCTCTATAGCTCCAAACTTTTAAACAACTAAGATTTGGTTTATGCTTATTCCAAAACTCATATGGGATGACCTTGTTCCTTTTCTGTGGAACTCTGTTCAAAATATGACATGAGGTTAGCAATGCCTCACCCTAAAATTCGCTACTCAAACCTGAATTTGAAAGCAATGCATTAACCATTTTGGTTAGAATAAAATTTTTCTGTTCTGCCACACCATTCTAATGAGGTGTGTATGTTATTGTAGTCTCATGGACTATACCAGTTGTTTTAAACAACTTGGGATCATAATATTCTCCTCCTCTATGAGACTTTAAACATTTTATAAAGGCCTCACAATGCAACTTAGCTTTAGCTTTTGAAGCTTAAAACTTTACCATTGCCTCGTCTTTAGAATGTAATAAATACACATAACAAAATTTACTATAATCATCAATAAAAGTTATAAAATATTTCTTTCCTTCCTATTGATGGTGTACTATACATGTCACAAATATTAGAATAAATTAAATTAACTTTGAATTTCCTTCAACTTTAGGAAATAGATTTCTTGTTATTTTTGTTTTCATGCAAGTGTTACATTTTTCTTCACTTTTATCAAAATGAGGCAACAATTCAAGATTAATAATATCATATAATCTTCTAAAATTAACATGACCCAATCTATGGTGCCATAAAAATGAGGAAGACTCAACAATATAAGCAGAAACAACTTCCTTATTCTTATTTGAGATAGAAATGACATTCAACTTAAACATACCCTCACAAGAGTGTCCTTTCCCAACAAACATACCACCCTTGGACAATATAAACTTATCAGACTCAAAGACAACTCTAAAGCCAAACTTATTCAACAAACTACCTGACACAATATTCTTCCTCAGTTCTGGCACATAAAAGACATCAGTCAAAGTTACAATTTTTCTGGAAGTGAATTTCAGCTCTATACTACATACACCTTTAACACGAACAATAGCAACATTTCCCATGTATTAGATAGTATTTTCAGCTACTGTCTCCATGGTCTTGAAGAATTTCTTATCCTTATGAACATGCCGAGTAACACCAGAATCAATCTGCCAGCCAATGTCATCCTTCATCATATTGATTTTAAAAATTACAACAATTAGATTATCATCGCCTTTTCCTGCATTTTTAGTAGCACTGGATGAAGTAGCTTGATTGCCTTTCTTTTTCTTCAAGAAATAATACTCTGTTTTAATGTGGCCATCTTTACCGCAATACCAGCATTTGATTTTCTGCTTCTTTTGATTTTGATTTGGGAATTGGTTCTTTGGTTTTCTAGAACCACCAGAAAGGCCTCTTGCTGGAGTGACTTTTACACTTTTCAGCCTCCATCACACGCACCTTTGAAATTTCCTGAGCAATCTGCTCTTTTTCATTCTCATGCACATGACACTCCTCTGCTATAAGAAGATGGTTAGCAAGTTCATCAAGAGAAACATTATCTTTTTTTATGTTTTAAAGTCCTTTTGAACTCCCTCTAGGAAGTGACAATTTGTCAATTATTGAAGACAACTATTTCTTCATTCCTTTTAAAATTATATTGACTAAAATGATTTAAATTCTTTCTAACACTAAATTGTTCCATGAAAAACCTACCATCAACTATTTTAAAATTATTAAAGTTAGAGACAAAAAATTTCTTAGTAGTAGCATCCTCTTTCATATACCTTGTCTCCAACCTCTCCCACAGCTCCTTAGTAGACAATACGTTGTGGTACAAATAAAAAGGGACTCATTCATCACACTAAGAATATGCCCCCTATATGTGTAGTCATTTGTCTCCCACCTTTGTCTCTTCCTTATTTGTTCAATATTTTCATTCTCTGATTCTTCTTGTTTTTGTGTATCTAGAACGTACACAAAGTTTAGTAAAGCTAAAAAACTGAACTCATTTTTCTCATCATAGAAAATTGCCTCCATTAAAACGATCAAGTTTGATGATGTTAGCTGCCATGTCTTTGATTGAAGTCATTGTCACAAGAAAATATTCCTTTAGATTGTAGGACCGAACTTGTCTGAGAGCATTGACAATAGCTTCAAAGCATGTAACAATGTCACTTTTCTAAAGGAATATTTGCTCTCTATTCTGCACTGAGTAAGCAAATCACCTTTAGGATACAATGAAGCAATCATGTTTGTACTTGTAGTAGTGAAATAGTACTAAACAAACAAGGTGTCTTAGAGAACTATTTTAAGAACTTGTAGTTCTTAGCTTTTTGTGTGTTTTTCTCTTCCATTTAATCCCTTTTATAGATGCACCTAGAAGAAGTTAAATGAATTAACAATTAAGTGAAATTATTCCACTTAATAACATAAAACTCATTTGCCTTAAATTTTAAAAGTTACCTCCTTTAATCTTAAGGAGTTTCGTGATTTATCTCCTTTAATCCTAAGGAGTTTCATTTTGAAATTTTCAAGAGTTTTCCTCATTTAGGTTATGAGTTTTAAGATCCTTTAATCCACTAAATTTTATGAGTTTCAACCTTTAATCCTCATTAATCTAATGAGTTTCATTTTATTTTGAAAATGTTTAACAATTTCTTGTTTGTCGTCCGATTAAATTTTATGGTTGATCATGTTGTCTAAAATTTTATGTAAGTTATGCAGAATAATTATTTTTGTACAACATCAGAAACAAATTGTTTTTTTAGAAAATGAATATGATCTAGAGCTAGCTAGAAAATGATGAAATTTAAGAAGTTAGTGAAAACTATGTTGAACATAAACTGTTACAAATATTTACGGATTATTATTGCAATACAAATCTTATTTTAAGAAATAGAATAAGTTCATTTTTTTATCATGAAGTTATTAAAGTTGAGATCTTTGAACAAATCCACAATAAAATAGTAGCAACCACCATCTTCCTCTCTATAAAATAAAACTAAGCTCTCCTCAAATAAGGATTTATATACAAAACTATGACAATTCCCAGTAATATTGATAAACGCTATCATATATTTTTTAGGCTATAAATATTATATTTTTGTCATGTATTCTAAGCGCTTATCATTGAAAACAGTTCATTTATCCCTTGTTTGATAATTTATAGGTTAGGTAATGACTCTGTACGACTTGTGGACAAAATTACGACGAAACGAAGTTGAAACAGACGAGTTTGGTGAGGCTGTCAAAGTACACAGATGTTGAGCAAAGTACACTGACATAATGCAAAAATTACACGAACATCGTCATGTCCAGGTACTCGATCAGAAGTGCTACACAGATAAAATGGTACTTACATGGACGCTACCCTTTCGTGTGCTTTTTAGCGCATTTTTGACTTCCAGGGGCAGTGTTGTCATATAGGAGAAAAGAAAAAGAAGGGTTTTAATAAAACAACTCTAGCTAGCATTCTATCATATTATCTCTTTTACCACACCACCATATTTTTGAGAAAAAAAATCAATTTCTCTTAAGGCGAAGAGTGAAGAACATGATTGGAAACAACTTTTCAGCATTGCAACAAGTTAAGCAATGGTTGAATACATGTTTCACAATGAAAGACTTAGGAGAAGTTGAGGTTATACTTGGTATAAGGATCTATAGAGATATTTTGCGACGTCTCTTGGGACTAAGTTAATAAAAGTACATAGATAAGATACTAAGGTAGCTCAGTATGGAGCAATCCAAGAGGGGATTGTTGCCCTTATAGTAAGGGGTAGTTCTCTCTAAGAAGGATTGCCATCCTCTAGAGAAGAGAGAGAACGTATGAATATAGTCCCATATGCATCAGCTATAGTAGTGTTCCTTGTGTTGTATGTTGATGACATCTTGCTTGTTGGAAATGACTTTTCAGCATTACAACAAGTTAAGCAATGGTTGAATGCGTGTTTCTCAATGAAAGACTTAGGAGAAGTCGAGGTTATACTTAGTATAAGGATCTATAGAGATATTTTGCGACGTCTCTTAGGACTAAGTCAAGAAAAGTACATAGATAAGATATTGTGGCAGCTTAGTATGGAGAAATCCAAGAGGGGATTATTGCCCTTACAACAAATGGTGGTTCTCTCTAAGAAGGATTGCCATCCTCTAGAGAAGAGAGAGAACGTATGAATAGAGTCCCATATGCATCAGCTATAGAATCTATTATGTATGCTATGTTGTGTACTAGGCCAGATGTTGCTTATGCACTGAGTATAACCAGTAGGTTCCAGCAGGATCCCAGAGATATCCACTGGTCTATGATTAAGACAATTCTTAAGTACCTAAGAAGGACTAAAGATTTGTTCTTACTGTATGAAGGTCAAGAGGAGCTCAGTGTTATAGGATACAGTAATGCTGCAACCCCGACAAGCAAGGATGATTCAAGAGCACAATCAGGATACATATTCATGTTGAATGGAGGAGCTGTCAGCTGGAAAAGCTCTAAACAGAGCACAGTGGCAGATTATACAATAGAAGCTGAGTATATAGTAGAGTCTAAAACAGCTAAGGAAGCTGTTTGGATCAAAAAGTTCATTACAGAACTAGGAGTCGTCCAATCTATCCTTGATGCCTTAGAGCTTTTGTGTGATAATAATGGGGCCATAGCAGAGGCCAAAGAGCCCCGAAATCACCACCGATCCAAACAAATACTCAAAAGGTTCCATCTTATTTGAGAGATCGTCAATAGAGGAGATGTGAAGATGATCAAGGTTCCAGGTGAAGACAATGTTGCAGATCCCCTAACTAAGCAACTGGCAGGTCCGAAGCATGAGTGTCATGTTAGGTCTTTTGGTCTTAGGGCTATGTCTGATTGGGACTAGTGCTAGTGGGAGATTGGTAGTGTAAGCCCTAGCCCAATACATTTTTTGTAACTTTTGTTATTGATTAATAAAATTATGAGGCATTATTTTATCACTTCATCTATTGACCTGTGGTATATGTTTGATAAAATATCCAAGAATGTTAATTAAGCACTTGAGGTATCCAGGTTAAGGACATTGATATTAGAACCTGGAAGTTATGAGGTTAACATTCTAAATATCCCTAGTCACTCGTTTCTATGGGAATATAAATGAATTAAGACTAGTATCTACTTTGTAGATGATAATGTTCTACAGGTCATAGATATTTATGATATCTAGGAAAGTGCATAGGTACAATGTAGAGCATTGTACTTGGAGAGCGATCACTATTTGCAATGTCAAATATTATCCTTAGATTGAAAATCACTATTTCTCTTGTTATGATTTTTAGTGTACTTTGACATATGCCTAATGTGGCCATAAAAGGTTGACAAGTATGTTATGATTGTGTATGCTATGAATTATCAGTAAGAGTAGGAGTGAAGTGAAAGGATTGACCCTCTCAATGTGAGTTGATATCATTGGCCGCTTGATAGACAATACTAAAAAGAGTGTGGCTGCACCCCAATGAAATGATTAAGTCATTTATTTGAACTTATCAATTTTGCCATAGAGATCAAGAAAAGTGATTAAGCACTAAATAAAGGTGTTAGCGACATGCCTTATGCTAATCTGGATATCAAGGTCAAGGGATTTATCTGAATTGTAGTAGGACTGTTGACAGCACTCGTCAGCTATTTAATATAGGTTAGTCATAATGTCTTAGTAGAGATCGCCTATGAGTTATGAGTTATTAAAATCATTGCCTTTATAAAATAATCCTACAGATTGCACATGAATGACAAAAAACCTAAAAGGGTAATTTTGGTATTTCACCTGAAGTCAAAATCTAGCTATTTAGCTAGATCGGGCATATTGGCCAATTTTGGTAATTGGGCTCAATATGGATGAGAAATAATATTTCTTACATGATTTTAAGACTATTAAATATGATGTCTTAAGTGGAAAATATGTAAGAAATAAGAAAGAGAAAATTTAGGAAGCATGTCTTAAGTTAAGATATGACTAATGTAGGATAAATTAAAAGAATAAAACCTTTTATTTATCCACATTATAATCATGGCCAGGAAGGGTGGTTTTAAGAGGATTTTTATTTTAATAAAAGACTTAACAAAGTCCTAATAGCATTAGGAATGTTAAGTGTTTTGAAAAACAAAAACACTTGTCTTTAAAAAGATGAAAACTCTAGTCTTTTCAATGATTCTAGCTGTCCCCCCTAAACACCAAACCCTAGCTGTGAGGTTCCACCTAAAACTAAGAGAGATTTAAGGTTTTTCTAGACGAGAGAAGTGAGGAAAACATAGGCTGGTCATAATTTGATCATCGTGTGCCTCTCTGTTCAGAAGAAATCATTCGAATTGACTAAGAATAGGTGATACATATTTCCCTTATGCCATTACACCTTTCCGACTAATCTGTGTGCTAGTGTTGTAGAGGAACCACGCTTGGGGTTTTATATTGGTGTCATAAAGGTTGTTTCAAAGTATTTGAAATGGTAGTTCTTGTTCTTGGTTAAGAACTCATACGACATTGAAGGAGAGATTCTAAGGTGAGTCTTTTTCTTGTAAGTTTTGTTTTTTAAGTCATCTAGTTGTAATCCAATTGTAATTATATGTGTTGGTCATAATTTGATGTGATCTTGGGCTATTATTGATGTGTTTTAATTGAACTTTTCGCTGCCTTTAGACTTAGAACACGTCAGGAAATCCAACAGCCATACCCCATGTTCTAGCAATTTCTGGACATGATGCAGTAGGCCACTTAGGCTGCTGCTGCTCAAGTTGCACATGCAGCAGTCACTCAGGTCACGGCTGTAGCTGAGGCTACTTAGGCCCAGATTCTTCAGGCTCAAGTTCCGAGGGCCTCTAGAGCTCATGATGATCAATAAGAATTATGAGCATATTCGCCAATAGGGAGCCAAAGTATTCACTAGCACTACTAATACAGAGATAGCAGGGGACTAGCTTAAGACTGTTTGCTTTAATTGTACTCTAGAGTAGATATTGAAGTATTTGGTGTCTCTGCTAAAGAAGGATGCACTATACTGGTGGGAGAGGGTCGCAGGGAGCAAGGAGGAGCCGCTTGCACTTACTTGGGACAATTTTGTTCTGATGTTCAATAAAAAGTATATACCCAAGACCTATCAAGATCGTAAGAAGATGGAGTTACTAAACCTCAGGCAGGGGAGTATGACCGTACCTGAGTATGAGAGGTAGTTCACTCGACTTTCTCGATATGCACTTAAGGAGACTGCCACATATAAGATGTGGAGGGATCATTTTAGTCGAGGGACTGAGACTAGATATCAGGGAGAGAATTTTCATCAAGCCACATACTTATCAGCTGATGGTTGAGGCTGCACAGACATGTTAGGAGGTCATGAATGAGAGGAAGAAAGAAGACAACACGTGCCAGAGAGTGTTTGGTAGTACCAGTGCACCCACATGACAGCAAAATAGTGGGGTACAAACTTACAGAGGCACAGATCGAGGTAGCAGTAGAGGTAGCTTTAGGTCAGGTAGAGGACCTTATTCTGGGGGAGCTACATCTTTTGCCATTCATGAGGGTTCGAGGGGACCTGGCTGTTACCACTGTGGCCAGTTGGGACACTTTACTAGGAGTTGTGCCTTACGCAGGGTATAGAGGGTAGTGTTTCAGTGCACCGTAGTAGTGTAGGAGAGAATCGGACCACCGTTACTAGAGGCAAAGGGGGAGCTATCGTTTCTTTCGATAGATCAAGGGGAACTTCTCAGGCTCCTGCCACCACAACACCACAGACTAGGGTGTATGCCATGACGAGAGAGGAAATGATAGACCACCCCGATGTCATCACTGGTACCATTCTAGTTTTAAATACTGATGCCCCTATTTATTTGATCTCAGAGCTAGTTGTTCTTTTATGAATCAAAACTTTATCAGTTGAGTTCAGGGTCCAATAGAGCCACTAGGCTATTCAATAGTAGTGTCTATTCCTGCAGAGGATGTATTAGTTGTTAACACCATGGTCTAGGATTATGAGATAGTTTTAGGATAGCAAAGACACAGGGCAGACCTAGTTGTTATTCCAATGCGGGATTTCAATTTGATACTGGGGATGGATTGGTTGTCTAAGAACAGAGCTGTGGTCGATTGCTTTGCATAGGAGGTGAGCATTGAGGTTGAGGGGAAGAAGAAAATAATCATGGTGGGGGAGCATCAAATAGTACTGACATGTTTAGTTTTGGCTGTACTACTTTTCATTGGATGAGAGAAGGCTGTAAGGCCTTCCTAGCCAGTGTAGTGGACTTGAATGTCACACCTTCCGTGGTGGGTGAAGTGGACATTGTAAGAGAGTTTGTGGACATATTTCCAGAGGACTTACCGGGATTGCTGCCGCTAGGAAGGTTGACTTTCATATTTAGATAGTACTAGGAGCTGCCCCTGTTTTCATTGCAACTTACCATATGGATTCGGTTGAGTTGAGGGACTTGAAGAAACAATTAGAGAAGTTACTATAAAAGGGGTTCATTGGGCCGAGTGAATCACCGTGGAGAGCTCCGGTCCTATTCATGAAAAAAATGGTAGTATGAGGTTATACATAGATTACAGGCAGCTAAATCGATGGACGGTGAAAAATAAGTATCCACTGCCATGGATTGATGATCTTCTAGATCGATTGCGGGGAGCAACGATATTTTTAAAGATTGATTTGAGGTTAGGCTATTCGCAGCTGACAGTTCAAGAATCCTCGATTCCTAAGGCAGTTTTTTAGACTAGATACATGCACTTTGAGTTCACAGTCATGCCCTTTGGACTCACCAATGCACCGGCCGCCTTCATGGCATTGATGAATCAAATATTTCAACCTTATTTGGACCAGTTCGCGGTGGTATTTATAGAAGATGTCTTGATTTATTCCAGAGATAGGGAGGAGAATAGGGAGCATCTAAGGGTCACTCTATAGACTGTGAGGGACAAACAACTGTATGCCAAATTTAGCAAGTGCAAATTTTGGGTGGACGAGGTGGTATTCTTGGGACATGTGATATCACATCATGGAGTCCAATCAGATCCCTAAAAAATAAAAGCTGTGAAGGAATGAGAGCCACCTAAGAATGCAACTCAGATATGTAGTTTCCTAGGACTAGCTGGGTACTATTGGAGTTTTATCCAAGATTTTTCCTGAATAGCTAGGCCTACGATGGAATTACTAAAGAAGAATGCGCCTTTTAGGTGGAGTGAGAAGTGCCAGCAAAGCTTTGAAGAGCTAAATGAACGATTGAGTGGGGCTCCAATCTTAGTATTGCCATCCGAGGGAGTAAAACATGTGGTGTATATGGATGCCTCTAGGTCTAGGCTTTGGGAGTGGTTATGTAAGTAGGGAAATTGATAGCTTACACCTCAGGACAGTTGAGACCTCATGAGGGTAATTACCTGAGAAACGACTTGGAATTGGAAGCCATTATACCCGCACTAAATGTGTGGTGGCACTATTTGTACAGGGAGAAATTTAAGATCTTTATCGACCATAAGAGCCTTAAGTATGTTACCACGCAAAAGGAGATCAATTTAAGGCAGGATGGAGCTGATTAAGGACTATGACTGAATTATCGAGTACCACCCAGATAAAGCTAAGCTCGTGGCACATGCTTTAAGTCAGAAGTGTCAAGAATAGCTGAACCGTGTTACCTTCAAGGTAGAATCCTTATTTTCCTTGAAATAATTATGGGTGCAGTTGGACCTAATAGAAGGGGAAATGCTAGCCCATCTCCAAATAAGACCGAATATCAGATAGAAAGTTACAGGTAGACAGAAAGAGGACCCGAGATTAATGAAGATTAAAGAGAAGGTAGAGAAGGGAAGGACAACTACTCCACATTGAGTCAATGAAGTGGGCACTTTATTATGGGCAGTGTTTATGTGTGCCAGCAATATTGGAGCTGAAGGATGAGATTCTGATGGAGGCACATTCCTCCACCTATGTCGTGCACCCAGGAAGTATAAAGATGTAGAGAGACTTGAGAGAGTGTTATTGGTGGCCTAACATGAAATTTGAAATTGTTGAGTCTGTGGATAAGTGCCTTTCATGTCAGAAAATAAAAGTAGAGCATCAAGCACCGGTCGGTAAGCTGAGATCACTTGCTATTCCCAAGTGGAAGTGGGAGAAGGTCACCATGGACTTCATTGTGGGGTTGTCAAGGACATTTAGGCAACATGATGCGGTGTGGGTGATAGTAGATCGGTTAACGAAATTGGCTCACTTTTTAGCAATTCAACAAGATGACTCCTTATACCAACTGACAGAGAAATATATAGTAGAGATTACGAGACTACACAGGATACCCATTTCTATTGTGTCAGACAGAGATTTGAGATTTACCTCTAGATTTTGGAGAAGCCTCTAAAAGGCGATGGGCACCAAGTTACACTTTAGTACGGATTTCCACCCCCAAACCGATGGGCAGTCAAAAAGGACCATACAGACATTAGAGTACATGTTGAGAGCATGTGTTCTAGAGTTCAGAGACTATTGGGATGAACATTTACCCTTAGTCAAATTTTTATACAATAGCAACTACCATTTAAGCATCGGTATGGCTCCTTACAAAGAGTTGTATGGAAGGAAGTGTCAAAGTCCTATTTATTGGGAGGTAGAAGGATTGAGACAGTTGGAAGGACTAAATTTGGTCCAACAAACCATTGAAAAGATCGAGGTGTTGAAGAGGTGTATGAAAGCAGCGTAGGATCGACAGAAAAGCTATTATGATAAGCACCATTAGGAGATGACCTATGCAGTTGACAAGAAAGTATTTCTGTAGGTGTCCCCATAGAGGGGAGTTATTTGTTTTGGGAGGAGCGAGAAGCTGAGCCCGAGGTATATTGGACCATATGAGATCACAGAAAAGATCAGACCTTTAGCCTACCGATTGAGAATGCCTACTAAGTTGGCAAAGTTACATGATGTTTTCCACATCTCCATGTTGAGATGATACCGCTCCGATCCTAGCCATGAGATAATTGAACCAGAGTTGAAGATTGTGGATGATTTGTCTTATAAGGAGGAACTAGTGGAGATACTTGATAGGCAGGTGCATCGGCTGAGGAATCATGAGATTCTGATGGTGAAGGTGAAATGGAGTTTTCACTCACCTCAAAAATCTACATGGGAAGTCAAGTGGGACATGAGAGCACGATATCCATACTTGTTCCCAGAACAGCAGCAGGAGGATAGAGGCATGTCTTATTTTGTCAACTTTATTAAATGTTAGTTAGAGAAAAGAGAGTAGCAATTAGAAAACCATATAATTTTGAGGACAAAATTTTTATAAGGAGGGGAGAGTTGTAACGCCCTCAAATTTAATTTCCAAAATAATTATAATTTAGTCTAAACCATGTTAGAAAGGTCAGAGGTTAAGAAGGAATCAAGGTAAAATGAATCAGAAGTTAAAAACGCTAAAAACTTGCTGCTACAATAAAGTAACATACGTTACTTGTTGACTAAAGTACGTTATTGTTTGTATTCATGGATAGACATGAATAACAAATGTTATTCTGGGTATGATTCCCAGAATAATATATGTTGCTTAACCTACATTATTTTTCCTAAACCTATGTTAGCGGGACCCTTGGACACTTCATTTATTACGGGAAACAAACCCAAACTGACCCAAAACCACTCTAAAAACCCTAAAACACTTTCCCAACACCCAACACTCACCCTTAGGGTTCCCTAAACATCTTTTCTCCCTAACTCGTCACTAATTTTATCTTTCCACACATAAATCCATCCCTCTAACCGAATTTTGTTTTGTCAAGGTCAAAGAAAAGCATTCGATTAAGGTGAGTTTCTAAATCTATGAGGTATATGTAAGTGAATGGGTAAAATTTAATAGGTTTTGAATGAATTTTATTGTGGGGAAAGATGAATCATAAAGGAGAGTTAAAGGGGTATGGGGATTTAGGATTAGGAGTGAGAGGGAACTTGTAGGAAAGGGAAAGACTTAGAGTTTTTGTTGATTAATAAGGGTTTTTGTCTAAATGTTAATATTTCGAACATTTATGAAGAAATTTGTAGAAGCCGAAGTCACAGAGGAGCCGGAGCGACTGTCGAACAAACTCACCTAGGCTTGGAGGTAAGAATGGATTATGAATGCATTGTTTTCCTTAAAATTTTGAAAATGGATTATGAATAGGTGTATGATATCCAAATGCATCTATGGCTTTATGTGCATGACATAGTTGCGTAGTAGGAGTTGACATGAGAAGAACGAGAGTAAGAGGCCACACACAAATATTTGACTTGAAAGTATAGAATGAGAAGTGTAGGCGGACCCTTGGTTGAACAATACTAGTAATGTGAGACTAAGTATTTCTAAGCGTATTGCTAGGGATTTAAATAGTGTAATGTGAGACTGAGTATTTCTAAGCGCATTGACGCTCTATTAATCATCCAGTAATGTGATACTAAGTATTTCTAAGCGCATTACCCTAGATGTGAGAGTGTCATGTGAGACTGAGTATTCTAAGCACATAGACACTCAGTTGATCAACTTAGAGAAACATGGCAATGTGAGACTGAGAAATTTTAAGTGCATTGCCATGGACGAGAGAGGGGTCATGTGAAACTAAGTATTTCTAAGTACATCGACACCCCGTTGATCAACGAGAGAGGAAATGACAATGTGAGACTGAGTATTTCTAAGCACATTGGTCATGGATGGATGATTAATGTCCTAACTGCGAGACTGAGCATTTCTAAGTGCACTTGAAAGGCGAGAGGGTGCCATGTAAGACAGAGTATTTCTAAGCGCATCAGCACTCGGTTGAACAACCAAGGGAAAGGGAAAGAGGATACTATGTGAGAGAAAGCATGATATTGATAAAGGAATAGATAATGAATATTATGAACATTATACATATGTATCGAACATTCGGATAAATGTGATGAATGATTGTATACTTTCTTATGAGAAGATAGAATGAAGTGATTATATGAATGAGGGTGTTTGTGTGATTGAACGTTAATGACAATCAAGGCATGTATAATAAGTTAATTGATTCTTTGACTTTTATGAAAATGTGGTAGGTTAAGATGTGGATATGTGTGCTGTGTATTAGATGATCTATTGGTGTATGTGATATGGGTTATGTATGAAGAGGCTGAGTGTACATCATGTTGAAGCATAAGTTCATAAAAATATGTTATGTTATGAATTATGTGGTGTTGTGTATAAAAAGAATGAAGATGTACCGAGGAAGGTTGTGAGTGTAGATGGTTATGTAGATTGATATTGGATGATGCTAAATGTTGTGTGAAATTGTGAAGTGAGAATAAAATGTGATATATTTATGTTGATTGCATGATACTTAATGTGTTTCCTTCTTGTATGTGGTTAAGAACTTAAATATGTGAGCTATAAGGTAGAAAAAAAGGCTTGGATGATGTTAGTCGAAGTGGAAATTTGGTTAAGTGTTGATAGGATTCGGATTGTGCAAAATAGATGCCCTGGAGCAAAATAACGTACATTAGTTTGTAGTTAAACCTATGTTAAAGTAGGTAATGTACATTAATTACCATATAAACCTACGTTATTCTTGGCTGGAAATGGCCAGATGGAATAATGTAAGTTAAACATGGGGTTAACCTACGTTAATTTTGTCCATAAGGCTATTTAACTTAGAAATTCAGACATTACATCAACCTAGAGTTAGGACATGATCCGTACTATGTTAGGGACCTAAAACTGCATGATCTAACCTAACATCAAAAGAAATCAAATTAATCACTTGATGATACAACTTAAAACCTAAGAGAGAACAAAGAATCATGAGTATATAAAGCAAAAAAAATGTAACGAGACAGAGAGTTAAAGGTGAGAATAATTGGATGAGTGTATTAGACTTTATATGGATAGGTAAGTGATTAGAGGGACAAGCGCTTACTGAGTTTTTGTACGCATAAGTTTGTGGTTGTGTTTGTTTATTACAGACGAGGAGGCTGCTGCATAGACTAGACACCTACTCTACGCTATTTTTGGACACTCTTGGGAACATTTGCTACCAGGTCGAAGATTTCATCCACTCTTCTCGTTTTGAAAAACTGTATTTTGGAAACCTCTGATCTTACATTATTTTAAAACCGACATGTAGGGCTTTCCCCAAGATATGTCTATTTTCATTTCATTGCCTATAGTAATGGTTATATTCCATGCATTCCTTTCAAATGATGTTCAAAAATATTTTGTTTTATAAGTTGATATCTGCACATAGCATTCACATTATAATCTTTACGTTTGAAGAGAAAGAAAAAAATGGCTATAAAAATCTCACAAAGAGGACAATAATATAAGGAAGTCAGTCAAGAATTTGAGTGTCACATTAATATTGTTGGATATATAGTGTTTATGCGATAGTTATTTTGAATGTTGTTAGATCTCAAATTATCTTTAAATCTTAAATAACATAATTTTATTATCTGTTTGTTTTGCTATGACATTAAAGAAAAAGTCAAAACAAATTTATTTTTTACATTGATTTTTATCTTTCCAAATTTATTTATTGTCATGGTCAAATGTGTGTTACTAATGTGTTACTACTTTAAAGGAAAAACTAAATGCATTTGATCTAAAAATACTTATTTGAAAGAATGAAGTAAATAGATATGATTCCAAAAAACATTGTTTATAAAAATATTTTCTAAAATTATTAGTGACAATATGTTTAATGAAAACATTTATTTGCTTAAAATATTGATATAATTTTTATATTTTAAATAATCCTATTAAAATTATCTTCTATAAAAAATAATTTGCAAAAAATATTATAGCTTATATTAATAAAATTAATAAAATTGTAATATACAGTATCTCACTGTATCGTGTAGATGATGTGGCTAGTATTGAATCTAATTTATATAACTACTAATTCATTAACTTTTTAAAATTTCAACTTTTAGTTTAGTAGCTTTTTATATTAATGATTATTATACAATTTTTTTTTGTTAATCTAATTGTAAACTGATATTTCTATGATCTTAAAACCTCAACTCTTAATTTTTTATGACCCATTTTATACATTAACTAAAATAATTAAATAACTTCATTTAGTAATATTAAAACTTAAAATAATAAATATTAATTTATATTATAATTTGTAATAAAATTGCAAATAAAAATTATTTCAAACTACACAAAATAACAAAAAATATGATTTGTTCAAGATTATTAAAAGTAGAGATGAAGAATTTTGTAAATTTATATATAGAAAAAATATGCTAGTAGATAAGTCTGTCATAATTTATCTTTCAAATTTGAATAATTCATATATAATATTAGTATGGTTTATCCAAAATTTACTCTTATAATTTACCAAAAAATTACTTTTATCTTAAAATAAAATTTAAATATTTATTTGTAAAATATGCCAAATAAAAAATGTCCCAAATATGACAATTCTATAACCTCCTCTTCTTTAGTAATATAGATATCAGTACCAGCAATTGTTGATCGTTTGAAAGTAATTTAGAATCTAAAAATGACAAGCTGCAAAGGAGGAGTGACAAGGGTTCATTAGGATCCTAATAAGGTCCATGGGCCCGTACACACACATATAGACTTATGAATAATACAGATTGTAAACCCTCTAATACAAAACCAATTGGCTTGTATAAGGCTACAGTTCATATAATTATAAACCACTTCATATTCTTCAATTATTAGATGTCGAATACATTCCCAACACTTCCCCGCAAGTGTAACCCGGTCAGGTCATTTGCCTATCATTATCAGACTGGTTATCACTTGTCCACAAATTAGGGGTTTTCATTAATGGACCCAGGATCCATTGCTGGTTAAGGCTAGAAGGCTCTGATACCATATTAAAGTTGGGAATGTATCCCACATCTAATAATTGAAGAATAGGAAGTGGTTTATAATGATATGAACTGTAGCCTTATATAAGCCAATTGGTTTTGTATTAGAGGGTTCACAGTCTATATCATTCATAAGTCTATATGTGTGTGTACAGGCCCATGGACCTTATTATGGTATCAGAGCCATCTAGCCTTAACCGGCAATGGATCCTAGACTCAGTAATGAAAACCCCTAATTTGTGGACAAGTGGTAACCGGTCTGATAATGATAGGCAAAGGACTTGACCGGGTTACACTTGTGGGGAAGTGTTGGGAATGTATCCCACATGTAATAATTGAAAAATATGAAGTGGTTTATAATGATGTGGACTGTAGCCTTATACAAGCCAATTGGTTTTGTATTAGAAGGTTCGCAGCTTATATCATTCATAAGCCCAGTCACGTGTGCACGGGCCCATGGACTTTAATAGATCCTTCGTTATTTGTGAAAGGTGTAGTTTTTACTAGTGTCATGGATTTTGAGAAGTTGTGATGAAGTGCTCTCTCTATTCATGACAAAATTGATGTTAGCAACAAGAAGAACAATGTTATTTGTAGGTTAGAGCTAATGATAAGAGGGAAAATGATTATATTGTGAAGAATTATGAACCATAATATCATGTCTGTTACAGAAAAATTTAAACTATACAAGAAAATCAAAGCTTCAATTATCGATCTAAGAAGAGAACATATTTTTTAGCATGCTAAGAAAAAAATATTGAATATAAGTTATCGATACTAATATCTCCACAATAGAACGAAGTCTCAAAATAATGGAGTTGTGGATAAAAAAATCGTATCTTTTTAAAATACCTAACCGTCTCATGATCTTTAATAGTTATATTTAATACGAAATCCAATTCTGATTTATTAACCGACTAAAAGAAATTAACAAAAAAATCATTTAATATTATATTAAGATAAAGTGTCTATTGTTTTATTATTTCTATTTGTAGTTTGATTTTTATTTTGTGTGAGAGTTTTAGCAAAAATTTGAAAAATAAAACGGATCCAACATAAGAAGTATGTGCTTATGAAAACTCTGACTCCATCATAAGAAAAAAAGCCAATAAGTGAATTTTGTTGATTTTTTTACAGCCAATTCTTATTATGAAAGAACAATCCGTTGTTGAGTTGACAACTTAGTCTCTGTAAAGTTCGGCTAGGTTTTCTTACATCGAATTTTAACAGAGTCATCCTTATGAGAGAGGAGGCTATGACTCCGTTCTAACCACGGATTGGTCCTCACTAAAAGTGAAAATATCGTCTAGTTCAGATAACAAAAATTAAAAGGAAAGAACAAAAAAATGGAGCTAACACAGACTGTCTTTTTCCTATCTACATTGACAGATACAACCATATTCCAAAACCTATATATAAAGGGAGAGCCAGAGAGAAACCCTATCACACTTTGGAAACACAAAGTGAAGCAAAACATGGGAGTTGAAACCAATGTCTTCATAACTCTCCTCCTCCTTAGTTTTAGCCATCAAGAGCACTAATGCATCAATTAAATCATCCTGCCAAAATGATATTAATCGTGCGAGTTTCCCAGTAGGATTTCTTTTCAAAGCTGCATCATCGGCATATCAGGTAATATTCTCTAGTTTCATTATTTCAATAGTGTTCAAACTCTAACTAATTTTGTCTGAGGCATTTATATATATAAACTTTTCCCTTTCATGTTTAGTAGCTAATGATGGTAGAGGACCTAGTATTTGGGATACATTTACTCATAAATATCCAGGTTTCTTTCTCTTTATTTTTTTTCAATGTCTTTTCTCTCACCAGGAGAGAATATACAAGTCATTATTAGGGCAACATCTGCACATAAGGTGTATAAAAAAACTAAAATGTTTCGTTTAAAAAGAACAAAGTAATATTCAAACAACCTCAATAGAGTATTGGTAATGTAATACAACCAAGTTTGAAAAATACAATAACTTCTTATACTCTTTCCGTATCATAATAGATTCATTTAAGATTTTGCACATATATGAATACATTTAATATATTTTAAATTAGTGTTTAGTTGAGTATTATATTTGTTTTACTTGGGCACATGCAAGTTTGAAAAATACAATAACTTCTTATACTTTTTCCGTCATAAAATAAATATCGTTTAAGATTTTACGCATAGAATTAGAATAAATTTAATATGTCTTAAATTGATGTTCAATTGATTATTATACTTTTAACTTAGATATATCAAAAGAATACTTAGTACAAAACGACATATAATTTGAAAAAAATATTTTTTCTAAAACGACAATTATTAGAGGAAATACTTTCAAACTTAATTTAATATTATCTTTTTTATGGATTATTTAGTATTATCTTTTAGATAATTATAAGTTTTGTTGACAAGAAACAGTTGGAAAATACATGGTTAGAGCAGTTGGCCAATCTAATTTTTTGACACAATTCATAAGAATTTCATCGTGAAAATAATGATTTTTCTTGTAGTACAATCAGGGACTCCAATTTTTAGAGTCAAGCGTTGATTTAGAAAGTGCCTAAATCATTGATAATTAGTGAAAAATAAAGGAGAGAAAAGAGAGAAAATATTTTAAAAAGAAAGAAAATATTTTAAAAAGAGAGAAGAAAGAAAATATTTTCTCAATTAATTAAAATACTATGAAATTCTTAGTTTAGTAATTTTAACACAGAAAGTATTGCAGAAAAGATAAGCGACCATAGCAATGGAGATGTGGCCATTGATTCATATCATCTCTACAAGGTAATAATTTATGTTTACAATTATTTTTTTAGAACAAAAATCTTCTAATAATTTCTTTCTAATTATTTATTCTTTACATAAACAGGAAGATGTTGGAATAATAAAAAAGTTAGGAATGGATGCTTACAAATTTTCTATCTCTTGGTCTAGAATACTTCCAAGTAAGATGGTATTTTATTTTGAAATCTCTTCTATAACATTCAATGAAATAATAGTAAAAAAATTGTCTCTTTAATTAAATTTATTCTCAACAAGATGGAAAGCTGAGTGGAGGAGTGAACAAAGAAGAAATCAAGTATTACAACAATCTTATTAATGAGCTCTTAGTTAATGGTATTTATGAATTTTTGGTTAACAAGTCTCAATCATCTAAGCATACATAAATTATTTTCTATTGTTCAATCTGTGTTTTAATCATTTTTTAGGTATCCAACCATTTGTAACACTCTTTCATTGGGATCTTCCTCAAACTTTAGAGGAAGAATATGGAGACCTTTTAAACTCTAAAATAGTGTAAGCTCATAATAACTCATACTTAATTAGATTTTAGTTTGTCTCATTATTATTGTGTTGTTCTAACAATCTGAATTTTAAAAATTTGCAAAATTTTAGGGAAGATTTTAAAGACTATATAGAAGTTTGCTTTAAAGAATTTGGGGATAGAATAAAGAATTGGATAACCTTGAATGAACCATTGTCCTTTAGTTATGGTGGATATATTGTGGGATTATTGGCACCAAGTCGTTCTTTAGATTGGCTAAATTTAAATTGTACTGGAGGAGATTCAGCTACTAAACCTTATATTGTTACACACAACCAACTTTTGGCTCGTGTTGCAGCTATTAAACTATATAAGAAAAAATATTAGGTATAATTTAAAAAAAAACTCAAATTAATTAGATTTTTCTTATGTTTTTACCTGAGATTATAATTTTATTTAATTGTGCAGGAAGCTCAGAGAGTCTTGATTGGAATCACAATGGTGACACCATGGTTTGTGTCATTCTCTAATTCTAAGCAAGATATAAATGCCACAGAAAGAGCCATTGAGTGTACTCTTGGTTGGTAAGTAACTATAATCAAACAGTAATAATTAATTAATGAATCCATACGAATTGTCATCAGCAGAAAAGGGTTCTGCTCCCGCTCTGATCCTGAATTAGTCCTTACCAAAAACAGGAATATAGGGTGGTTAAGAAAAAAAAGGGAGAAAGAGCCTTCATTTAAGCCATAAGAATTGTCTTATTTTTAATGATATGAAAAAGGTCCATTTCTTTATATGCAGGTAAATAAATCCATTGATATATGGTGACTATCCACACTCAATGAGGTCTTTAGTTAGAAAACGTCTGCCTAAATTTTCAATGGATGAATCAAAGTTGGTGAAAGGCTCATTCGATTTTATTGGTTTGAATTATTGTACATCTTCTTATGCTGACTACATCTCTCACATTAATCCCATTAATGTAACTTACTAAATAGATTCTCAAGCTAATCTTACAATTAAGTTCCCATTTATTTTTTTAGTTTATATACTATACATAATTAACTAATATTAAATTTTGCATTTTTTAAAAATTTGCATTTATTTTATGCACAGATGAACACAATGGGATTCTCATTGGTCAATAGGTGTGTAACAATTAACAGAAAAAATAAAATTATTATTGTTCTTTTCATTTATATTTTTCTTGAAAATTTTATTATTTAGTTTGCTTATGTGCATACATTTTGTGTTGAAATGTTATAAGCAGCTTCATCATGGCTTTACATATATCCGAGAGTAATCAAAGATGTTTTATTGTACACTAAGAGAAAATACAACAATCCTTTGATTTATATCACCGAAAATGGTAAATAAGTTCATTTCTAACTATAGAATTTAATTACATCATCTATATCAATAATGAGTTAACATTTCTATGTCTTCGTCTCTTTAGGTGTTGATGAACTTAATAATGCTACATGGATGCTTAAAGAAGCATTAAATGACAAAATGAGAGTGTCATATTATCATAGCCATCTTTCTTTCCTTCTCAAAGCAATTAAGTGCAAAATATAACCAAAATATTTCTACTTTATTATATACATTTTTACAGATGAATATTCAACTATATTCATAAATTATTCATTATTTCTGATGTAGGGATGAAGCAAACGTGAAAGGCTATTTTGCATGGTCATTATTGGATAATTTTGAATGAGCTAGTGGCTATAGTGTGCGATTTGGAATAAATTATTTTGATTATGAGAATGGATTAAATAGATATCCAAAACGCTAGTTTCATTTGTTCAAGAGGTTTCTAAAAATATGAAGCATATAAGCGTGGAGTATAAATTAATTTGTAGTAGAATTAATGTCTCCTATATGAATAAATGAAAATGATTATGGCGTTCATGCATGTATTCAGAATTAGTTTTCCAACTAAGATGAGAAAAAAGGAAAGAAAAAGGCACACTATTACTCTTTGTAAATAGAATGAATTACAAATAATTGTTAGGATGAAACATGTTCTCGTTTGTGAGTTATACACACCACTGTTTAGTGAATTTTCTGTTTTTCACCAAATTGTCACGGTTCTTGAGTCTTTCAAACGTTAGTCGAATTTACAGTTTCCGTTATATTTGTTGACATGTCATACATTTTATAAAAAAATTACTTTTAATGACTATTGTGCCCTTTGAAAATAATTTTATTTTGCGGTTCCTAGATTTTTCCAATAATTTACGCATTCGATCCTAATTAGTATTATGAATGTATTAAGTTATGCGGTCTAGAATATAAAAAATATATATATAAGTTGGTTCCTTCACAAATTAACATTTCAATAATTACATCCTACATAAAATTCAACAACAACATTTCATAGAAGTAAATGATATTTAAAATCTAACAACAGAAACACTGGACATATATTGTTTGTTAAAACTAATATCACCTAAGAACTATAAAATAACTACAAAATTAATTATTTGTCATGTGCTATATCCTATAATATGCTTACTTAAATACAAAGAAATTATAAAGTATGTGCTTTTCTTTTTATGCCTTTACTTTGTTTAGGGTTCTTAAATTACAATCACATTTTTTTGGATTTTACTATTGGAATATTTAAAAATTGGAATGAGAATAGTTAAAAAAAAGAGATGGTTTAAAGTGCATTTAATGAGATAAGAAAAACACTTCAAAGAAGCTAGTATACATTAGTAATGGAGAAGGAGTATTTATTAAAAAAGACAGAAACTGATTAACCACAAGATAAAATGTTAGTTATTTTACCCACAATCATAATCTGTAGTAACATTTCAAAAATTCTTTAGAAGCTAGTATCAATTAGTAATTGGAGAAGGGAAATGCTTTGTTTCTGAATTTTTTTATTGAGTAAAAAAGAATCTAAGTTCATATTGTTTATACTATTTTGAAGAATGAAGCAAAACACAATTTAAGTGTGTGTGTGTAGCAAACTATTTTTTACAGCTCACATAACTAACTAATTGTACTCCTAAGTAAATTGTAATTTAATGTAACAATATCTACAATATCTTAGCCAAACTCTACAAACCCAAGGCTCATGACAATTTGATGAAAAAAGGGGAATCGCTAAATGGATATGCGTAAACTTAGGGATGTCTCGTGTTTTATCCGTTATGGAAAAGAGGGATCATACTAACTAGAAATAATAGTAACTTAGTCATTTTACTAAAAACTATAACTAGACTAACCTTTCCCTCCCTCGATAAACCTAAACTCATGTCGTCGACATCTTTTGTTTGAATGTGGTTGATGCATTGAAAAGTAAGGTGAGGATGGCACAACAACATAATCATGTATTATAGAGGGTTCTGCCAGCTTCGATGGGTTCATTGGCTTCCATTGGTGTTGATCTCCCTCCGTCATTGAATGATATATAATCTCTCTCTTTCTCTCTTGATATATATATATATATATATATATATATATATATTATAATAATTATAATCTCTCTTTAAAATTTTATTATTTAGTTTGCTTTTGTGCATATATTTTCTATGAAATGTTATAGGTAGCTTCATCATGGCTTTACATATATTATAATAATTATTGTACACGAAGAGAAAATACAACAATCCTTTGATTTATATCACTGAAAATGGTAAACAATTTCATTTCTAATTGTGCAATTTAATTACATTATCTATATCAATAAACACTTAAGATTTTTGTGTCTTTGTCTCTTCAGGTGCTGATGAGCTTAATAATTCGTCATGGACACTTCAAGAAGCTTTAAATGACAAAATGAGAGTGTCTTATCATCATGGCCATCTTTCTTTCCTTCTCAAAGCAATTAAGTAAGTGCAAAATATAACCAAAATGTTCTACTTTATTATATATATTTACACATGAAGCTTCAACTCTATTCATAAATTATTTTTTGTTTTTGATGTAGGGATGGAGAAAATGTGAAAGGCTATTTTGCATGGTCATTATTGGATAATTTTGAATGGGCTAATGGCTATACTGTGCAATTTAGAATAAATTATGTTGATTATGAGAATGGATTAAAAAGATATCCAAAACTCTCGTTCGATTGGTTCAAGAGGTTTCTGAAAATATGAAACATGGAAGAATGGAGTGCAAATTAATTTGTAGTAGAATAAATGTTTCCAATATCAATAAATGAAAATGATTCTCACATTCATGCATGTTGATTATGAAAATGAATTATGTAGCTACAACTCTTATTTGTCATATGCTTTTCTTTTTTTTTTTTAATTTGTTTAGGATTCTTAAATTACAATTGATTTTTTTTTTGAATTTTAATATTGGAATGTTAAGAGTTTGAAATAAGAATAATTAACATAAAAAATAGTTAAATGAACATTTAATGAAATAAGAAAAACAGTTCAAAGAATCTAGTAGGATTACCAAATAGAGAATGAGCATTTGTTAAGAAAATACACAAACATACTAACCACTGAATAAAACTTTTAAACAGTATATTTTATTCAAAATCATAATTTGAACAAACGTTTAAAAAACTCTTTAGAAATTAGTATGGATTAATAATTAGAGGAGGTAAGTGCTTCATTTCTATTCTTTTTATATTATTTGTAGAATGAAGAAATGTACACATTAAATATG
>CANYCX014822279.1:0-12944 GCA_948193385.1 Breynia disticha f. nivosa | reverse complement strand
ATCGCTCTCCAAGTATGATTCTCTACATTATACCTAGGCACTTTGTTAGATATCCCAAATATCTATGAACTGTAGAACATGATCATCTACAAAGTACATACTAGTCTTAATTCATTTCTATTCCCATAGAAACAAGTGACTAGGGACATTTAGAATGTTAATCTCAAAACTTCCAGGTTCTACTATTAAGGTCCTCAACCTTGATACCTCAAATGCTTAATTCTGTCACGAATGGTATACCTCAAACGACGCTCAAATCTATCTCTCCTCTTCCTATCTGTATTGACATCCTCTGGAGTATAACGAGACAATCTGGTAAACTTTGCATCGTACTTAACGAATGTCATCTCTTTCTGTTTCAACTCCAGAAATTTGATCTTCTTCTTTGTTTGATAATGTGGAGGAGTGTATTTATCAGCAAATCTCCTTAGAAAATCATCCCAAGTCAACACCGGAGGATCTCTTTGACAATTTGGAATCGATTCCTACCAATTCCAAGCTGCTTTCTCGAGAAGAGAAGTAGTGTACCTCAATTTATGCTCTGGCGTACATCTTATACGCGTCAAAATCCTCTCTGTATGCCTCAACCAGTCATCAGCCTCAACTAGATGTGTAGTACCCTCAAATGTCTTTGCTCCCTGTTTTCTAACTTCACTAAAGTTTTTATCGATATTTAAGTTTGACTGACTCCCTGAACCTCTACCGTGATCCCTCATCATCTTCTCCTTTGTCTCCCAGAACGGAACATATGCAGGATTATACGGAGGTATAGGCATCGTAGGCTGTACAGGGTGCTCTGGAGGTACTACGGCTAAACCTTGTCCCTCGAGTGAATCTCTGGACTCTACAGTGTGATTAGGCAATACATCATCTATAGGCTCCATCTGTTATAAAAATCACAAGTTCAAAAATCATTCAATATTTTCAAATCACACAAAAATTGAAAATCATTCCCACAGTCCTCAAAGAATTTTATCCCTGCTTTGATACCACTAAATGTGGAACTCAAATTTAAAATTCTTTTTTCCTGATAAACAATACAATTTAAGAAATGATATAAAATTCAAATCTTAAAAACGAGGAGAAAAATATATACACGATATTTATACAAAATCTTGGCCCAAGCTGTTTAGTTTTTTAAAATCAAACACTAGCGGAAGCACAATAGCTTGAGAAACATTCAAACTCAAATCTGCATGTATACACAAATATGTACAACAAATGTACAAAACAAAAATGAAAAGTGAACTCTGGAGCCAGACCTCTAACGTAAAGCTCTGAAACTCTGATCACCTCTGTCACTGGCCAACAGTAGCAGCTGCATACGAACTGCACATCAATTAAACAAACACGGGGATGAGTTTTAAACGTACTCAGTAAGTATCTTAGCTTTAGTTCTTTCAACATTTAGCTCTTAATGATGTGCAGGGGAAAAATATAAATCCGCACGAGGACGTGCCTATCTATTTTCAGCACATAGCAACATTAAGATCACACAAATCGATCAACATCCACATAGGATAGCACACAACTTAATTATCCACACAGGATTGATCACACAGATCATATTCACATGAAATAATCATCCACACAGGAGTAATCATATCAATCATAATCATACAAACTAGATTAACACAGAATCCAAATCATAACATAGTACATATACGAATGTAATGTATGATATGACAATGCTAATGCAAATTCACACAGGAGACCCAAGTTTTTTTCCTCTGTCCCACAAAGGAGAGGATACCTCTATACCATACAAGAGAGGTTAGGCACACATCCTAAACACACAGCTCGTAAATACAGATAGCATAGAGCCAGTCTAGGACAACATACAACAAGTCCTTATCCACACAGGATATGAATGACATTCGTATTAATGCATATCATCAAGTACAAGGCATAGCTCACACAGAGCATATAAGATACAACATAGCTTCACATTTATCATGCTTTCTATAATATCATTTGTAGTATACAACAATAAAATGAAGAAAACATGTCAACATCTCACACAAAGTGCATTTCGTATAAAAACATACCACACATGTATAACTATCGACAACATATCAATATCAACCCCGTGTCAACATTTATTAACGTAAGTAACACATGCTTTTCAACAGTCAACTATACATCATCCACATATCAACCATATGTCAGCTAAAGCATATATGTGTCAATTACAATCAAAGACATATCATTATCAACAATCAAGAATACCATTCAAGCCTTATAGTATTCTTTCAATTTGAATCAACATCGTAATTTCATGTTTAACAAACTAGAATAGATAAATCAACTCCAAATCAACCAATTTATCTCATTCTAAACTTGATTCATCTGAATCTAGCAATCCTCAATTCACGACAGATGTTTCTAGCATTAATTCAATTCAAACACATTCAATCATCAAATTTCAGCATAACCCTTCTGAAGTTCATGTAAATCAACTATCAACCTTACCTTATTGACTTGGATTCTTGCAAGATTAATGTTTCTTCTTACTAAATGAATTCCTCTCACTCAAGAACAAGGTCTTGGCTATTCCTCAGCCCTTCTCTGATGTTTTTCTGTAGTTTAAAATGATAGGTTCTTGAATATTCGAGCAAAACAAGTGACTTATATTTTTTTTCCAGAATTTAGCAATCCACGCGTGGTGGACAGCGAACTACACGTGGTCATAACTACTGCGTGTAGTTTGCTGCCACTACGCATACTTTGCTGGTTTCCAGCATTTCTCCTTTTTCCTTGGTTATTTCATATAACCCTTATATGAACCTTTAATCAACCTTCATATACCTAATTTTAATCATTTATTTTTTATCATTTCAATAATTATTTCCATAGAATAAATTCTAGGATGTCACAATTTTCCCCTCCTAGAAAATTTTGTCCCCAAAATTTAAACCAAATCAAATATGAAGTAAAACCAATCAAGTCATCAATCCAAGCAAATATTCTTAACATTCAATATCGGAATCATATTTAAAATCGAAACATACCCCAATGCTCTACTGTCGAGTCTGGAAACAGATATGGATACTGTCGTTCCATATCTGAATCAACCTGCCAAGTAGCTTCTTTTGGTGAATGAAAACTACACTTCACCAAAACTATCGGAATCTCACGATTCCGTAGTTGCCGCACCTGTCGGTCTAATATCTCAATAGGCTCCTCCTAATAAGTAAGTTCCTCAGATATCTCTAACTCTAGAGCACTCAACACCTGACTAGGATCAGATCTATACCGTCTCAACATAGAAAAATAAAACACATAATGTAATCAGGACAACTCTGCTAGTGACCTCAATCTATATGTCAGTTGTCCCACTCTCTCGCTAATCTCGTATGGTCTGATATACCTAGGACTCAACTTTCCTCGCTTCCCAAATAGAGTAAAACCTCTCCAGGGCAAAACTCGCAAGAAAACTCTATCACCGACTGCATACTCTATCTCTCGATGATGTCAGTCGTAATAACTCTTCTGACGATTCTAAGCTACTTGCATACATCTTTTCACAACATTCAATTTATCCAGGGTTTGCTGAACCAACTCTGGTCCCTTAATCTGTCGCAAACCCTCAACATCCTAGTACACTGGACTCCTGCACCGTCTCCCTTATAATTCCTCAAATGGTGCCATCCTAATACTAGAATGATAGCAATTATTGTATGCAAACTCAACCAAAGGTAAATGATCGTCCCAATTACCTCTAAACTCCAGAATACATGCTCTCAGCATATCCTCTACTGTCTGAATTGCCCTCTCCGACTGACCATCAGTCTGTGGATGCAAAACCATACTAAATGTCAAACGAGTACCCATCCTTTCCTAGAAACTCTGCCAGAATCGCGATGAAAACCTAGGATCACGATCAACCACAATAAAAGTAGGAACACCATGTAACCTGACAATCTCGGCAATGTACAATTCAGCTAACCTATCCAACGTATCCTCCTGTCGGATAACTAAGAAATGAGCTGATTTCGTCAGTCTATCAACAATAACCCAGATAGCATCATGACGTCAAAATGTCATCGATAAACCGATAATGAAATCCATGGTAATCTTCTCCCATTTTCACTTTGGAATCTCAAGTGGTATCAGTTTGTCGATTAGTGCTTGATGTTCTGCCTTAATCTACTGACAAGGAAGACATCTCACAACAAACTCAGCTATATCCCTCTTCATATGTACCCACCAGTACAACTCTCTCATATCCTAGTACATCTTAGTAATGACAGGATGAACTAATAAAGGTGAAGCATGTGCCTTGATCATTAACACATTCTTCACCTCTAGAACATCAGGAACTCTAATGTTGGCTAACATCTGATCCTCAATCAAATCTAACTACACTCACAATTCTCGTAAATCAAATAAAGACTCTGGTTTATAAGTAACTGAATCATAATTCCCTTTCTCTTTCCTGTTCAAGGCATCAGCAACTACATTTGCCTTTCCAAGATGATACTCAATCATGCAGCCATAATCTTTCAATAACTCTATCCAACGCCTCTGTCGAAGGTTCAGCTCTCATTGTGTCATAACATACTTAAGACTCTTATGATCAATAAAAATATAAAAAGTCTCACTGTATAAGTAATGTTGCCAAACCTTCAAAGCATGTATGATCACATCTAACTTCAGATCGTGTGTCAGATAGTTAGTCTCACACGGTTGCAACTGCCATGAAGTATATACAATAACTCTGCCATGCTGCATCAATACTCCACCTAACCCAGCTCTAGATGCATTTGTATACACAACAAATCCACCTCATTGAGAAGGTAACATCAGAATTTGAGCTTCAACTAAACTCTTCTTTAACTCGCAAAAGCTTTCTTTACAGTTATCATTCCAGATGAACAGAGTATTTTCTCTCAACAAAGATTTCATAGGTCTAGCTATCCTGGATAAATCTTCGATAAATTTGTGATAATAGCCAGCTAAACTCAAAAAAATCATACCTCAGATACATTTTTAGGAGCTTCCCACTTCTGAACTACTTTTATCTTGCTAGGATCTGGTTTCACTCCCTCTGTTGAGATCACGTGTTCTAGAAAGATAACCTCAGACATCCAAAACTCGCATTTACTAAACTTATCATATAGCTCTTTTTCTTTCAGCAAATCTAATACAATACGAAGGTGTCTCTGATGCTCGTCTCTATCTCTTGAATACACCAATACATCATCAATAAACACAACCACAAAATGATCTAAATAAGGCTAAAATACCTTATTCATCAGTTCCATAAATGTAGCTGGTGAATTCATCAACCCAAATTGCATCACAGTGAACTCAAAATGCCAATATTGAGTCCTGAAAGTTGTCTACTCAATAGAGCTATCCTTAACTCTCAGCTGCCAATACCCTGACCTCAAGTCAATTTTAAAGAACACTATAGCTCCCCACAGGTAATCAATCAACTCATATATCCGTGACAATAGATACTTGTTCTTTATAGTCACCTTGTTCAACTAATGATAATCGATACACAATCGCATACTACCGTCTTTCTTTTGCACAAACAACACTGGTGCTCCCCAAGGTGATACACTAGGTCGTCTAAAACCTTTTTCTAATAACTCCTCCAGTTGTTGTTTCAAATCCTGTAACTTAACAGTTGCCATCCTATAAGGTGCAATTGACACTGGTGCTGCGCTCGGTATAGTCTCTATCCTAAAATTAGCCTCTCGCTGTGGTGGCAATCCCAGTAACTCGTTAGGAAATATCTCAGAATAATCTCGTAATATCTCCACATCTCGTACCTCTAACTTAGGTTGATTCAGATCAATCACTGAGGCAAGATAGGCATCACAGCCTTCTCGTATCAACCTCGCAGCTAAAACTGCCAAAATCAACCTAGAAGGAATAATCTTCCTCTCGCCTACTAACAATACTCGTCTCTCACCAGCAACCTCAATCAAAACTTCTTTCGAATATCAGTCAACCAGCCTGATTCTTGGATTACCAATCCATCCCTAGGATAATCCCAAACTCTGTAATCCTCAGAACAATCAAATTGGCAAAATAAGTTGATTCACCAATATGTAACTCACAATGCCGCAAGATATGTATGACTAACACAGTACCACCAGCAGGCATCAACACAGAAACAATATAACCCAAATGCTATATACTACCTCCAATATGGTCTACCACTGACTCACTTCAAAAGAGCACGTAGAACCAAGATCAATCAATTAAAAATAGTACCGTGATCACGTTTGGATCCTTCGTAGCCTCATCTCTAGTCATACATAAACTCGGGCCTATGGTGCTGACCCTAATGGTGTTGCTGCTCCACTAGATCCACCTCCTCTACCTTTACTAACTGCTCCACCTTTGGCAGCTGATCCTCCTCTATAAGTAAAACCAGAACCTCATCCTCCTCTACCTCTACCAGTATCGGTCGATGTTGTAGTCTTGGCATCACCAACACTACTCTGTCTAGACACATCTCCTCCCTGAGGCTCTCATCTCTATGGACAGTCCCAGCTAAAATATCCCAACTGACGATAAGTATAACACAATGGAATAGTATCTCTGCCGGTGTAGGTACTTGTACCTCAACCCTGAGGAATAGAAGGCCTGGTGGAATAACCTTTACAACCTCTAACTCCTTTGCCATACTGTCTACCCCTATTACCACCTGTCTCTCTGGGTGGCCTAAAATTTGTCTTCATTTTCTTCTGCTGATGAGAACTAAAACTACCTAAGACTCTGTGTCACTTTCCTTCAGATTTATCATCCTCTGCCTCTAACTCCTCAGGCCTGATAGCTGTCTCAACTAACATCTCATATGTCAGAGGTTTCATCGCAATTCTGTCACGAATGGCTACCTCAAACCACACTCAAATCTATCTCTCTCTTCCTATCTGTATTGACATCCTCTGGACCATAACGAGACAATCTGGTAAACTCTGCCTCGTACTCAACAACTTTCATCTCTTTTTGTCCTCTGTTCCACACAGGAGAGGATACCTCTGTACCACACTGGAGAGGTTAGGCACACAGCCTGAACACACAGATCATAAATACGGACATCACACAGCAAGTCTTTATCCACACAGGATAATCCACACAAGATATCATAGCCACACAGGCATCTTGTTACATAGATGCTTATGCATACGTGAATGTATGACATTCATATCAATACATATCACAAAGTACAAGGAATAGCTCACACAGAGCATATAAGATACCATATAGTTTCACATTTATCATGCTTTTTATAATATCATTTGTACCACACAGAAATAAAATGAAGAAAGCATGTCAACATATCACACATAGTATACTTCGTATAAAAAACATACCACACAGGTATAACTATCAACAACATATCAATATCAACCCCTTGTCAACATTTATTAATGTAAGCAACACATGCTTTTCAACAGTCAACTATACATCATCCACATATCAACCATATGTCAACTAAAGCATATATGTGCCAATCATATATCAACCAAGACATACAGTCAAAGACATATCATTATCAACAATCAAGAATTCCATTCAAGCCTTATAGTATTCTTTCAATTTGAATCAATATCATAATTTCTTGTTCAACCAACTAGAATAGATAAATCAACTCCAAATCAACCAATTTATCTCATTCTAAACTTGATTCATCTAAATCTAGCAATCCTCAATTCACGACATTATAGGCCAAATATATTTACATATATATAAGCCTAGAGAATCTACATTCTTACATATAAATAATCTTATGAATAAATTTAGTAAGCGTAAGAACACTTTCACGTAAGCATAAAACACTTACCTCGAAGTATAAGCAAAATTGACAATCTCAACCCCAAATCAATCCTCCCTCAATCGTCATACAGATCCTGCTGTATGAAATTAATCACATACATTTCATTAAATAATTATATTTACATTGATTCTTTACTTAGAATCATCAAAACATCATTTAAAAGCTTAATTCATCCATTTCTGACAACTCCCTTCATGAACTAATCTTCCTAAAATCCATTCATACAATGATTTTCATCTTCTCAACAATATATAAGAAGTTATTCAACTTCCTAACACTTATATATAGGTGTTTCCAGCATTAATTCATTTCAAACACATTCAATCATCCAATTTCAGCATAACCCTTCCAAAGTTCATGTAAACCAACTATCAACCTTACCTTATTGACTTGGATTTTTGCAAGATTAATGTTTCTTCTTACTAAATGAATTCCTCTCACTCAAGAACAAGGTCTTGGCTATTCCTCATCCCTTCTCTGATGTTTTTCTACAGTTTCAAATGATAAGTTCTTGAATGTTCGAGCAAAACGAGCGACTTATTTTTTTTTTCTGAATTTAGCAATCCACGTGTGGTGGACAATGAACTATGCGTGGTCATAACGACTGCGCTAGTTTGCTGCCACTGTGCGTACTTTGCTGGTTTCCAACATTTCTCCTTTTTTCTTGGTTATTTTATATAAACTTTATATCAACGTTCAATCAACCTTCATATACCTAAGTTTAATTATTTATTTTTCATAATTTCAATAATTATTTCCATAGAATAAACTCCAGGATGTCACAATTTTTCTATGACCATGCGTAGTTGATTGAATGTCAATAAATTAGGATTAAAGCAACAACTGGAGTGATTTGGAAGCAAGGAAGGATGATGAGGCTTCATTTCCTCGTCTATAAAAACGCAAAAAGGAAGCAGGTGAAGGTAAGAAGAAACCGGGAAAGAAAAGAGCAAGAGAGAGAAAGAGAAAAGACAGTTAAGGTTTGGAAGAGAGAGATATAGCAAAAGAGAGATAGAAAGAGAGATTTTGCACGGGAAATTGACAATTGGAGCAGGCTTGGTATTATGGAGGATTTTAGATGGATCTATGGGTGAGTAATCGAGACTTATTTTTAAATTAATTTATGTGATAATTGGACCTGCTAGCGTGTGGATATTGATGGTAGATGATTTATATGCTTGATTTATTGGTTTGATTTATGTGTTTGAATTGTTTTATATGTTTGATTGCTATGTTTGATAGATGAAACCCTAGGTTGAAATCCTAAGAAAGTACAGTTATACAGATGAAAACATAAGCAAATGAAAATATATAGATTATTCACAGATGATCGTATTTTCATAAATACGATTAATAATGATAAATGATAAAATAAAACGTGAATGAACACAGGCATATGATTTCATAGTCATATGATGAATCACACAGTGACATGATCACTTGATCACAATCACGTGAATGAACACATGAAAGTGATATAAGAACGTATGTAATAATCATATGCACATGATTACACATGCATAAGATAACACAGTTATATGTAAGCACATAAGTACATAGACACAGACACATGATAGTGGTGGTGACACAGTTAGAGGCGGTGATAGGTGATAGTGATGATAATGGTGGTGGTTGGAGACGGAAGTATAACAGAGACAGAAGATATAAATGGAGACGAAAGTGTAGTTACAGTTCAGTATAACACAGCATAGTTCACATGTTCACACCTTCATATGTTAATAAGTGTAACAGAATACAGAACACAGACACAGAGTACAGTAAAAATTATACAAAGGATAAGATATACGTGTCCTCACGTATATAAACAGAAGTACAAAATTAAGGAAACAGATAGATTTAGAAGATGATAAATAATATAGATGATTACTCACTAAGTCCGCAACTCATGCCAACTCATGCAACTACGATTTTGTTTTAGGAATAGGTACTAAAAGATAGTACAACAAGTGGGTTAGCTGCAGCTCCTCAGCACTTCCTCTCTCTATAGCCAGACATTTGTAAAATGCTTCCGCATTATTAAAGTTAAATGACATGACTATAAGATTAAATACGTAATAAAGTAGGGGTGTTTTAATTTGGTATCAGAGCAATATATGAAAAGGTTTAATTATATGATTAAATACGTAGTAAAAGTAGGGACGTTTTAATTTAGAAATGTCTTGCACAATATTTATATATACTCGTAACGCAATTATTTATTAGATAAATATTTTTTAAACCGTATACATACATCATACAACTTACACACAAATAAAGTTACTTATTAGGTTCCATTTGTTTGACAGAAAATGAGTTCTTAAAGAAAATATTTGTCCATGAAAAATAAGTCTCATAATTTTAATTTTCATAATTGTATTTTCCAGTGTTTGGTAATCACATAAAAATTTGATTAAAAAATATTTGAAATTTATGTAAATAAAATTAGAGCATATTAAAAAGACATTAATGAAATAAAAATTATATAATAAAACTTCAAATAATTAAAAAGTATTTAATATTAGACATTATATATAAGCGAGTGATAAATTGAAAAATGTTTTCCTCTTATAGAAAAAGAAAAACACCTTGTCACAAAATAATTTACTTAGAGAAATTATTTTTCAATTGACCAAAAATTATTTTCGATTGATTGTTTTCTTTGATTCAAACAAACAACAAAAAATAAGAAAAATATTTTCCTTCAAACAAACGGAGACTTAGTTTATTATTTTTTCACTTGTTTTATTTAACTTTGTGTCTATCACTCAACAATTGTTATGCACGTGCACAGATGAGTTCATGCACACTTTTTCTATTACAACTTGCAATTTCCACATATGAGGTGATCATATCTCACAATGTTCTCAAAATCGAACAGAACCCGTCGGTCATACTTATGAACCAATCACTGTATGATACGGTTTTACCATTTAGACTGTGTTGTAAACCGGTGGAAAATTGGTGAAACATTTTGATTTTAATAATATTCATAGTGTTGTCATTCATTAGAAAAAAAATATCACACAGTTTAGTAGCATTTAAATGTACTCATTTGATCCTACATAAAAACTTTTATCTCATGGATAACCTCTATAAAAGCTTCTACATTGCCATCAATCTGTTGTACTTTTGGCACACATTAAGGGGATGCATAATGTTGTTCCTTTTAAAAAAATTGCTTAAATACTATCAACAAAACTAGCAACAAATACAAAATCAACATCAGAATTATATTAGTTCGGCACTAAAGCCTCCGCCCATTACCTAAAATCCTTACATAGGATTTTCAACCATCCAACTGTCATTCACTATATCAGTACATTTTTTGGTTTCGTGTGAACCCTTACAACTAGTCCCCTTGATTTTCGACTGAAGAAAACCAATGCAATAGATTTACGACTCCATTCTACGCAAGGACCTGTGTTTGCAAACTTTTTCCAAGTCACACCAACAAAACCATGATGGAAAATAAGTCATACTACCCACAAAATATAAAGGTTATACAAAGGTAAGAGAGACAAACTTACACAATGGTACTTGTAAGCTTTTTTTTATGTTTTGGCGCATGTTTAAAACTGCTAAATGATTTTCCTAACTTGACCAAACCTAATTGGCGCCTATATATAATACCAATGTTTTTAGTTGTCATTTTGCCTTGTTTTGAAGTTGTTAGGAAGTATCCAAAGTTGTTATCATTTCATTCTATTAATAAGTTCTAATTATTTAAGACAGGAATTAAACCTTTTTCTTTAGCCATTTATCATGTTACTGTTAGGATTTACTAATCCTTTTAGCTAACAAGTTAATGCGAAATTTTTAATTTTCTTATTAGTCTAGCCAATATCAACTAAGTATCATAGAAATTTAATGAGTTAAGTTCAATAACTTATGACCTTTGGTGTTAGTTACTTGAGTTATTGACTTAAAGATCATCAAAAGACTATCCTCCTCTTGTTCACACACACCCACACACTTTGAAGGAGAATTGGATTTAGCACAAATGATCTTCTTTGTGGTTTCTTGACTATGAGTTCATCAACATTAACTTCAGAAACTTTTTAGTGTTTAAAGACTAAGAAAATTGGCCAAGAATGAGCGAGCAAAAGTGTGTCGGTGTTTATGAAATCAATTTCCTTTTTTACCTCAAAAATCCCAGAAGTTCAAGTTCATGTGGGACTAGGTTATGTAAATCATTTCTTTATTCCTTATCACGTTTAGGCTTATTTTTAATCATATAAGGAATAGATAAAACAAATTCTATCCACACATTAAACATATGAACATAAAAATATTCCCCATGATGTGTTGGGCATTCATGGATTTGATTTTCAAGCTCAATAGTCATTTTGAGTTACAGGTAAAAACCTCGAGACACCCATCATAAGGGTTCGCGTATTTTGTATTTTTCACTTTACAAAAAATGTACTTGGGCTATGAACATGAGTCAGACGTAATACTATCACAGATACATGCTCTACCACATGGACTCATTTCTGTCTAAAAAATGAAGATCTAAAAATGTCCATTTTACCCTAGATTCAAAAATCAATGTGTGCAATCTCGTAGGCCCCTTTTGTCCTTAGGTATGAAATTTGAAAGTTCATAAATATTATTAAGCTTTTCAAAGTCTTAATAAGGCTCCAAGTAAACAACATACAATAACTCAATATGTTGGTCCAAAAGGTTCATAAGAACCTTTGCACTTTTGATATCATTATAGTATAAGCCATGGAACAAGCTACTCTTATTCTGAATTATCACTTTCTTTATTTTATTTGTGATATCGACTTATTCAGATTTATGATCTCAACTATCATACAGTCTAGGTGTGGTCATACACTACTCAGTCTCCCACATCAAGGGACTAGTAATATCATCTCTTCTTTTGAAAGTGGAAATCCCTTCACTTTTTTGTGGCCATCTAGATGAAATTTAGTATATCCAATCATATGCATACTTATCACTTAGTTAGATTATCATTAAATATAAATTCTTGTCAATATAAAATAATTTTCAATAATTTCATATATAAATTAATTTAATTAAAAGAAAATTAAATAAAATTATGAGTCAATTTTTTTATTTTTTAAAATAATGATAATTATTTTTATAAAAATTAATTATCATTAACTAGATATTTTTT
>CANYCX014821138.1:0-29700 GCA_948193385.1 Breynia disticha f. nivosa | reverse complement strand
ACATATTAGGGTTGTGAACTTTTACGTGAACTTTTGTTTCTGAACCTCTGTGAACCTTAAAAATGTGATATGGTAGTGAACCGTAAAACAAGGTGAATTATGTGAGTTTCATAAACATTGTATAGTTTGTTCGTAATATGAACTTATGCGAACTTCCTTATCTTCAAACATATTTCGCTACTAATAATTTGGATACGTGTGAACTTTTGTTTGTGAACCGTTGTGAACCTTAGAAATGTAATAAGATATGATTAATTGGTCTGTGAACCTTAACTCTGGCATTTTTTCATGCGAACCTATGTAAACTTTCGGCATTCGTTATGAGGCATCCTTAAAAACATATGTGAACCTGTGCATGTGAACTTTTGTGAACTTTTGTTTTAGTAATGAAGTGTCCTGGAAACTTATGTGAACTGGTGCTTGTACACTTATGTGAACTTCCGATTTTTCGTGATAAAGTCTTATTGAGCTCATATATAAACCCGAATATGTGAGCTTATGTGAACTTTGAAAACATTTTTTGAATATGCTGAATCGCTTTCCGTGAACTTCAAGTATGTGAACCGTTGTGAACCTTAATGAACGTTGACAAGAATAACTAGTGAAAAAACAGAAACTGATAGATAAAATCACGATTGACAAAACTGAAACAATGTTTGTGATTTTGAAGAATTAATTCAAACTGTAATCAATAAGGATAAATTGATTAGATTTGACAATTTGAATTGAGAGAGATTTTAGGAGTGGAGAATTTGAATTGAAGAGATTTTAGGAGTGAAAATCACATGGGCTGTTTTTCAGTTAGTTAAGGGATGACTAGTTTTTAAATATAGTATGTTTGGGTTGTCATTTTTACAATTTACAAAATTAGTGGCTATTTCCTCAATATGCAAACCTTAAGTGTAAAGTTTGTTAAATTTTCCCTTGATAGTGGCTAATGCTAGCTTCTCTTTTGTAAAGATTTTGATATAGTTGTGAGTAGTTTCCGTTTGTATTTGAGACTCAAAACATAAAAATTTTTATATGTGGCTGTTCGAGTGACTTAATTATTTTGCTATTTTAGAAATTCAACCATTTTCATCTTTTATTGTTGCAGTGACACATTTTACTTCGACTTTTATTATTATTTTATCTGCTTTTTATTTTTGTTTATAATGAATTAGATTAAATATTCAAAATTAATTGTTATATTCAAGGAAATAAGAGGAGGGAAATAAAAAATGTAAACTAGCATCAACAAAGGAGTCAGAATTGTTTCATGCAAACGCCACAAAGAAAAGAACGACCTGAAGATACGTGAAATCTGAGGTTTCTTTTTATATTAAAGAATTAAACTATACCAAGAACACGTGTGTTGGTTAATGGAATCATTCATATAAATCTGTGAAATATTGTTAACACTAACAACAAAAATATTACAGACCTTCCATTGATGCGGCTGGATGCAGAAGAAAGATTATGAGAGCCAACTGAATACACTGAACCAGAACTTTCATCCTTCACTTTGATTGTGGAATTGCCTGACAGAAACCAAATATCATATGAGTGGTTTGAGAAAGGAAGAAGCACTTTAGAATTGGAAATGATGATGCAAATACAAGGGAGGATGAAGAAGGATGGTTTCTGATACTCACAGTTGTAGTCGGTCCATCCAATGACTTGATTCTCAAGATCATACATGACAAGCTTATTGGACAGCACCAAATCTGCAGCAGTAAACAGTGAAAAGAAATAAAATGGTGAACGAGATGGCATCCATCTCTTCCAGCATATGAACAAGTACTTTTATTGAAGTTTTTGAAACACAAATACCATACCTCCCAATAGAGTCATGGCCTTCCCATCCTTAGACGGCACTCCACTATTTTGCCAACCGAAGCACCATATTAAATCCTGTAGAAACCACCCATGAAATGAAGAGCTCAAGCGACAATGTAACTAAATATTCGACAGCGAATTAGTAGAAGATGAGAATGTGAAGCCTTAACATGGGCAATATTGATTGAGATTGAGGACAATTTTGCTTACACGAATTTGGAACAGATATTCATGGGGAAAAACTCTCAGAGTAAGTGAGCCTTCAAAATGAAATTTTACAACTGGAAACCCATCATCCACACTGCATTAGCATATTGCAAACAAAAAGCTTTAGAGGCGCCTTGCCCTCATTAACTACTGTGAGACTAAAATTAAGCAGAAAATCACTTGTTATAAACTGTTCATTCATAGTATACAAGGGAATGAAGTCTTTTTCTTTTTGGCAACAATGGAGTAAAATCTAACAGGAAACAAGGCCTGAAAATCAACAGATGCAGGATATGGAATGCTGTCGGATGTCGTTTAGTGGATGTGTATATCTTACTAAATATAAAATTTTGAAGGTCGATGAATTGGATAAAGGCTCATAGGAGATGGAGAATGTATACTGTACTAAATACAATTGCTCCTAAAGCAGAAAGAAGAAATTAATCTTGACCAAAAAAAATATAAAATACTTGACCAAAAAAAAAAAAAAGAAAGAAGAAATTAATTGCACTTGACCCCTTACTTTCCATTGAACTGAAAACATGTGAACTGCCCTTCCACGGAGCGCAGTCTCAACCCAGGTTGTTGATCCAACATCTTCACAACAAAAAAACAAAACAAACAAATATAAGTCAACACTCTCAAATGAAGCAATTTATTACTGTTTTGATGAAAGGGATATGAAAGAGCGCATACCTTATTCATAAGTGCATTATAAACTACATCTGGAAGATATGCCAAGGTAGTTCCACTATCAATAATGGTTCCAGTCTGTTCTCCATTTTCAAATACATCTGAAGGAATATCTAGAACAGCATCACCCACCTCAATCTCCTTCAGAACTACATTGTAATGTGCCCTAAAAATGCAAGTATAATCATGATTAACTAGTAACGAGAGAAATAAAATTTGATAGATTTCGAAAAGACATCAGAAGAATAAATTTTGGATAAAATAAGGAATTTATGCCAAGTATTCAAACAAAAATTGTTATGGGAAATACCGGATTCAGTCATCATATGCAGATAAAATTGTAGTCCAACCAGTAATGACCATCAGTTAATACTTTAACATCTCTTTAAAGAAAGAATTAATAATTCAGTGATCACTTACTGATTTGGAACAATTGGAGTTGTATTCATTTTTGGTGATACAAGCTCTCCAATAGCAAAGATCCCTCCTCCATTTATGTTATCCAGACAATGTGCAAACATTCGTTTCACTTTTCCCGCAGAAGCTAGTTGTGAGATCATGGAGGAATTTGACTGTCCAAAACCAAGAATTCCATCAAGCGCCTCGCTAGATGTACCTTGTTCTCCAGATTGCCTGGCTCCACACCTGCCAAAATATAATTTTTATACCAGAAAGCAGCAGCATTTACGAATTGAACATTAATTATTTTCAGAACATAAGAAAAGCCTGATGAACAAGGGTGGGACATTAGGAATAATAGAACATGTAAATGCAAGAGCAGATTCTCAGTCGTCTTGAAGTGAATTGGTAAGAGAATACAAGTTTTAAATCGAACAGAGACTAGCGGGCGAAACTTCAAGCAATAATGAAGAAACTGCAAGATGTGAGACTCACCCGAATACAATAGACCCATTTGTTGACGCAGTTTTTTCATTTCCAGTCAATCGACCAAACTGCACCGAGTCCCTGATAAAGTATCCGGCAGTTGAACTTTCATCTCCATAGACTACATTGAATTGGCATGCCAGCTCTTTTGTGCAACCAGGAAGTGTACCATTGTAGGTAGAGGTGCAAAAATCGTCATTGCAATAAACTCTTGATGAAGAAGACGAAATCTTGGGATCATACAGTGTTAAGTTAACCTGGTTTAACAACAAAGTACTTTGTTAAGGCAATAGATTAAATATGCTTAAACATAGAGAGAATTTCAATTCAAGGGTTAGCAAAGCATACACCAAGCTGGCTTTTCTTAGGACACTTATCGCAATTGATGCAATTCACCCATAGAAGGTCGCTTCCGGTATCAACTTGTACGAAATAGTCGGATGAAGGATTTCCCAGTCCAATTTTTGCATAGTATAGGCTAAATCAATGCCAAGTAAAACCATATAAGCTCTCCAAAAAAAGGTATATATCAATATAATAGTAATATTACAAACGCTAGTTTCAAATTCTTCTTTCATCCATTTTCATCTGTTTTATCACAAACCTAAAGATAAGAATCCTGAAGATGATAAAACAAGACAAGCATCAACCATGCATTTATTAGATTTGTAAAAGGAAGCTAAATTGCAAATTAGCAAGAATAATGCGAATAAAACAAGGCCGAATTCACAATACCAGTCATAGATAGCAACAATGAGAAAACATTGAAAAATCAAGCACATGCAATCAAAATCAATCCAGAAAGCACGTAAACAAAAACGAAAGAACACAATTCCTGCAACAACAGCAACAAAAACAAGGCAAAAGCTCAAACCTTTACACAAAACCATCAATTCCTCGACGAAAAAAGAAACTATCTTTTGCGAACAAAAAAAATGACAAACAGATTAGAACAGCATAACAAATACAAAAAAGAATAAAAAGACAATCTTTAGCGAGAAACGAACCCAGCTTCAGCAGGATGTGCGGTACCACCTAACGGAAGATCAACTGCGGAAAGAATTCTCCGGTGACGGAGAGCATCATGAGCTTTAAAAGCACTCAAGCTTCGTTCTTTACCAGCAAACTTATGTTGAACATTAAACACAAAGTTCCCACAACAAAAAGAAAGAAAACCCAGTTGAATTACCGCCACCAATATTAACACCGACTTACTCGAACCCATCGCCATTGCCGAAAGTTATTGCAAATATCAGGAAAAAAGAAGATTTTTCTGAAAGAATCACGGAACGCTGAGATAGATATATAGAGAGAATATTGCAGGGTGCAATATATATATATATATATGTATGTACGAGAATTGTGACAACATAAGATGATGGTATATAGTTGATTATATGTGTAAAGTGAGGTGAAAAAACTAAATGTAGTTGGAGTTGGAAGGGCTATCATGCCACTGCTATCTCCTTCACTTTTCAGTTTTGTTTGTTTGCAGATTCTGCTGTAACCTGTTCACCTCCTCACCTCACATGGATTTTCTCTTGCTTCTCTCTCTTTTACTTCTCTCTCTAACACTTCATCAACCCGTTAACTGAACTGTCCTTCTCGAGCTTAATTAAGCAAGCTTCTGTTTTTTTTGTTAATTGAAGCAATTATGTGGAAATGAAGGTGGAAATCTAAACTTAGCTATGCCAAATTATGTGTTATGGAGCATGTTTTTAATATAAACATCCTGGTAATATATATTTATAAATAGTTAAATTATTATATGTGAATGTAAATAAATTTTATTGTAGATGTGAGAAATTTAATATGAAAAAATTATAAAATTTTATTTAAAATATTGTGAATGGATTTTCTCATCAAAATGTAAATTATAAAGTTATTTTTTAAAAAAATATTCAAAGTAATTTATTATTTATACTAACTTATACTTTTTTATTTTCAGATGCATGCACTCAGGATGAATAAATCAAAATATTAGTTTTTAAGATATAGTTGTTATAGTAATTAAATAGAAAACATTACCATTGCAGTATGTTGACAGCTCTACATATAGTGATTAAAAATACAACTCTAGAGAATATTAGAAAAAATAACATATCATAATAAATATTATAAAAATATATTAAAATTGCAATGAAGTATATAGTTACAAAAATAATTATTATGAAAATATGACAATTATTTGCATAACTTTTAAGTTATGATAGAATTTATGTTAAACTAATATATAAAAGTGTGATCAATATATAATTGTTAAATAATAATATAATAATTGAAAAAAATTAAATAATAACCTAATTATCACTTATCAAAAAAATATCAAATAAAATAATTTGCATATTTTTATTAATAATAATTTTAAAAAGAATTAGTGCATTAAAATTAATAAATTATTAATTATTGCTATTAGTATAATTTTTGACCAAATAATCACTACCATATCATAACTTATACAAGATATGAGATCTTATAGAATGTTGACATGACTTCTAGTATAAAAACATAATTGCATAAGTAATCTGTGATGTAAAATTTAAATTTAAATGATAATAAAATAAATTGTAAATGAACACATACCTAAATAAATAAATATAACTTTCAAAGCTTTCTTTTTGAGCATTTTATACTCAAATTGAATTTGTTAAAATTTATAATAGCAATTAATATGGTAATAATTATATAAAAGGACATCTTTTTAAACTCTATTCACTAAAATGACATGTTGAATTTGAGCTCATCTAAAATAATATTTTTTTAAGTTTACGTTTCTGAAATGGCAGTTCCAATAAAATATTTTGTATAAATAGCATTATGTTTTGATTTACAATTATGACATCATTTTTAATTCTAAAAATATTTTTTAAATTAATTAACTTATCCATTTTAATTAGTTATGATTTGAATTAACTAATAATGGCTTAAATTTAGGGATTTACATTTTAAACTGAAACCCAATAAATTTGGTTAATTCCTGGACTCTATGATTGCTTTATTTGTGGCCAGGTTGATGCCTGAACTTCTGAATTTTCTTCTGTAGTCAACGAACCATTTGGTACTATTGGCCATGAAGAACTACTTGCAGACCAAATGCTTTCTCCAAGGAAAAGACCGTAAATGTTATCGAAAAGCTTGAAACTCTGCCGTAGCGCGGGCGGGGGGAAGAAAATATTTGCATCGGATGATTAATAAAAGAGGACATAATTGGGATTGGCCAAGATGAAGTTGTTCAAGTTCTTGTAAGCTTTCCTTTTGATATTATCAACCAAAGCCTATTAATTTGAGTCTGTTTATATGTAATAAATTCTTTTTTCTTATGTTGTCGATTTATTTTTTCTCAGATTTTCTCGATTGTCCTTATATAGTTTTGGTTTTTTTTTGTGAATAACATTGTTTGATTATGTGGGTGATGGATTTTTGAATTTGTTTGTATTTTATGTCTAGTTGTTTACACGTGGTTTTGGTTTTTTGTTATGCTTTTATGGATCATGGTCTATATGTGTTAGAGGGTTTTGTTTCAAGAATTCTTTTTCGATATTTTTTTCAATGTTCACTTGTTATTTGAGTCTGTTTGTATATAATGAATTCTTTTTTCTTGGGTTGTCAATTTACTTAACTTGCAAATGATTCTATATTTGTTCTGAGATTTTTTGTATGTATATTTGGATATAATGTGTCCAATTGTTTTCATTTTTTGTAACCTCGTGTAGATGTTTTTAGTATAGTGTATTTTTGTACATAATTGTTACAATCTTTGAACATATATCTGATTGTATTATGTTTTCATTTGTAGGTTCGTTCACCAAAAAGGGTTAGAGTTGCCAAATCAGTTTCGAAGCGTGAAGTCAAATGGAAAGTTTTAACAAATTTATTCGATATATCTAATTTTGAGGAAGATAAATCTAAAGAAAATAAAATGAATGAGCAATATCCAATTAGCTATATGGAAGACTTAAAAGAATATACAACAAAGCTCGCACAAGACTCATCTGAACACATATCTCTTTTAGAAAATAAAAAAAATTCATTAAGCAAACAATTATATTTTATTAACATATATTATATATTTTTAGATTGTACGTAACTGATTTTCTAATGAGTTTTAGCTGTATATAGTGCTGTTTTTTTTTTGAAATTCAATTTGATTATGTCTAACTTGAAATCTTATGTCTCCTCAATTGTAGCTTTAAATTAGGAAATTAATTTGAATTCAAAATTGATGTTGGCAATCAGGATTTATTTAGATGGCATCTCAATTTAAAAATGAAAAGATGTCATTTTAGTTAAAGTGAATAGAAATCATGATATTTTAGTAGACAAAAATTTTGATAATATTTTAGTAGATAGAGTTTAAAAAATTGTTATATGTGTAATTAACCCATTAATATGTCATTCATTTAATAAATAATAAAATCATCATTATGCATATACCAAATTCAATGAACTATTAATAAATTTGTTAATTAATATATCAATAATTTAATATTATGAACATATAAAAGTGACACATGATATCAAATTGCAGCACATATTGCAAAATTCGAATTAGAAATGAAGAAATGAAATCGGAACTAAACCGTCGATACATATTAGGGCATCTATAGTGGTTATACTCTTCAAAAGGTTGATGGATATGTCACATCAGCATTTTACTAACTCCTCATCTATTAAACTTTTTTTCCACACTCATAAACCTTTCATTAAACTTTATTGTAAAACTCATTATACATCATTTATTATTTAATACATAACTTTTTTACTGCAACTTATTTAAGTGGATTCCACAAAATAAGTAGAACCCACCCATTAAACATTTCACAGGCATTAAATGTTTAATGCCTCTCTCCTAAATATGTGGCATGAAACGGATGACGTGGGGGCATAAACCCCCACTAGTGATGCTCTTAGTTCTGGTTCGGTTTATCTTTAGATGAAAAATAAATTGAAATTGACGAACTTTAACCAAAACCAATTAATTTACGTCCCGTTTCGATTTCGTGAACCTTGGAACCGTTAACTATAACAACCCACAAAGTCATGATCTGGTTTCCTTCAAAATGCTTTTGTTTTACTACACTTGTCAATCTCTCCTGCATCTCTTCCTTCCTCACCCTTGCTACCAACAAACCAGGTCTTGTCCAAGGAACTTTCTTTGCGTGGAAACTGGAGTTCTGCAAACTTCTTCACCGCAGTGTCAGCTAAGAATGTGAAGAGAAACAGTACTATTAGGTCGAGTTTGATGATGCAGGAGTTTTGCAGTCATTGGCAAAGGAACTTGGAATTCGGGTGGTTCCTACTTTCAAGATATTGAAGAATGGGAAGATAGAAAAAGGGGGCCAAATTTGATGATTTAGTATTAACTGTTCGATTCGATCCACCTGATTTGTTTCTGAATCCGTCGCTTCTTTCTCTCACATCCAACTTTCAAATGATGGAGATCAGATTAGCTGCTTAATTAACAGCTTTCTGCTCCAACCAAATGTAGTTTGAAATTGTTTATCATAATAAATAAATAATTTTTTTAATATTAATTTATATTTTAAATTTTAATATGAGATAGAGTTTTTAAATAAATACGAGGAGTTATAAATTAAAATTGTAACGAATTTTAAATGAAATGGTTTAATTAATGGCGTTGATATCAGTTATTTTATATTAAATGTGAGATTTAATCAATATTTATAAAATCTTAATTCCACCTCAGCAGTTCATCCAATAAGAGACTGCCACATCAGCATTGATGATGCTTTACAAAAGGACAAAACCACCCAAACATAATTTATAGCAAATTAATCTAAAAATTAAGACTGTTGAATTAAATAAGGGGAAAGTAATAGAGGGAATAGTCAAATGTCTCCATAATTTCCCTCTCCCGTCCCAACCTCCATTTTTACAAGGATCAAACCAAAAGAGATCACCACATCATTCCCATAACTCACAGAACTTTACCCCAATTGCCAAACAAAAATGTGTGGTATTTTTGCTTACTTGAATTACAATGTCAACAGAGAGAGGAGATTTATTCTTCAACTTCTATTCAATGGTCTCAGGCGTCTTGAATACAGAGGCTATGATTCTGCTGGAATTTCCATTGATCATTCTCATTCTCTCCCAATTCCTTCACCTCCACTTGTCTTTCGCCAGGAGGGGAACATTGAATCTCTCGTCAAGTCTGTCTACCAAGGTTCTTTTTTTGGCTTTCCTGTTTTTAATTTTATTCATTTTATTTGTCTCATTCAATGCTATAATCAATATTTGGTCATGGAATCGATAAGGCTTAGCTGAAATTCTATTCTTTTGAGTTTGTATTCGGGTTTCTCCATAAAGGTGCTAACTTGTCATGGTTTGTGCATTGGAGAAGCAAATTAATGAGTTTTTTTTTGCAATTTTTTCATTGATAAATGGATCAGATGTTCTTGTTTTTGCATTAAAGGAGTTAACTTTGTTTAGAAAGGGACTGGACAACTAATTTGAGCTGGCAGTTTTGCTTTCTCAGTAAAAAGTGGCTAAATAAATGTTTACTACTAGAAAAGGAGGAGTTTGTAATTTATTATAGGCAGTCATGCGTGTTTTGTCCCTTTTGTTAGCGTTTACTTGTGTCTTTTGGCAATTTGTGAGAATGGTGGTATGACCAATGTCTAATGAACCACTTGTTTCAGCTCGTTTTGGCCATTCGTTTTGGAAACAAATGGAGTAAAAAGTAGAAATTCTCAATTTTGTTGCTGGTGGACTAGATATTGAACTGTTTTTGAGTACTTCTGTTAAAGTGCACGATCCCTTCTGTACTTTAATCAATTTTACATATGATATTATGATCAGCAATGTTCTGTTTGTATCTTTCAATTGAGGTGCTTCATTAATCTGTCAAAGGCTAATCACTTTGCATTATATGATTATCTTCTGTGGCATGAGCCACTAATGTTTGTGTAATAGCCATTAGAGCTGCTAAAGTTTTGCATGTTTTGAAGAGATCAAATGTTGAAAGGAAGCTACAAAATTGCCCACATGTCTTAAACGTCCCATAATTAGTATGTGCTCCACTGCCATTTGCAGAAGTTGCAGAAATAGACTTGAATTTGGAAGAATCCTTTTTGGTTCATGCTGGAATAGCCCACACTCGATGGGCCACTCATGGAGAGCCTGCTCCAAGGAACAGTCATCCTCAAACTTCTGGCAGTGGAAATGAGTTTGTGGTTGTTCACAATGGAGTTGTCACTAATTATGAGGTTTGTGTAATATTTCAAAACTCAATTCTGTTTTTTCATGTATTTACGTTAATGGAACACATTTTTTTAAAATTATAGGATTGAAATGAAGGTTTTTTCATGTAATAACCAATGCCTTCAGGTTTTAAAGGAAACACTAGTGCGACATGGCTTCACCTTTGAATCCGAAACTGACACTGAAGTAATTCCAAAGCTTGCCAAATTTGTATTCGACAAAGCAAATGAAGAGGAAGGTAATTTGATTGGGCATTGCTCATAGGAATACGTTACTTAGTGTGGTTTTAGAAACATGCCATGCTTAAATATTGTTCTGGTATATACTATCCATCTTGGAACTCATTCTCAAAGTATTCTGTGATTTGTGCCATAGGCGTTCAATCTGTCACATTTAGTCAAGTTGTGCTTGAAGTTATGAGGCATCTTGAAGGAGCATATGCCCTCATTTTTAAAAGTCGACACTATCCAAACGAGTTGATAGCTTGCAAGCGTGGAAGTCCACTGCTTTTGGGTGTGAAAGTAAGTCGCTGATGTAACATGAATGTTGAATGGGTTTAGTTCTTTCTTAAGAACTGAACTTATATATTTCAGGTTAGCAATATGTTTTCTCCTTATTCCATAAATTTGCATTGGTGTCTCTCAGGAATTAAACGAAGATGCTCCCAATGGATTGACATTTCATGATTCTGAAATCCTATCAAAGAATGGAAATCCCAAAGAACTTTTTCTCTCCAGTGATGCCAACGCTATTGTTGAGCACACAAAAAAGGTCTTGGTCATTGAGGACAATGAAGTAGTTCATCTTAAGGTACAGTTTTTTCAATTTTCATTTCATATTACCTTTCTGAATAAGTTCTGTTCTATCTGTGCTAACTGCAACCACTGTCTCAGGATGGAAATATATCAATCCTAAAGTTTGAAAATGACAAGGCAAGACGTGGTGGGTCCTTAGCTAGACCTGCATCTGTGCAACGTGCATTGTCTGTTCTTGAGATGGAAGTTGAACAAATAAATAAAGGATGCTATGAGCACTATATGCAGAAAGAAATTCATGAGCAACCAGAATCCCTAACCACCACCATGAGAGGAAGGCTTCTGCGTGGAGGATCCTCTAAAGCCAAAACTGTTCTTTTGGGTGGACTTAAGGATCACCTTAAAACAATTAGACGAAGTCGTCGAGTTGTATTCGTGGGATGTGGTACTAGTTACAATGCTGCATTAGCTGCAAGACCCATATTTGAAGAACTTTCAGGTTTCTGTTTGACTGCCTAAAGTAACTTTGCAGTGGATTATGCTTTTTAATTTTTGTTTCTCAGTGAATCTTTCATGCTAAACATAGGTGTGCCTGTCACTATGGAAATCGCAAGTGATCTATTAGATAGACAAGGTCCCATATATAGGGAAGATACAGCTGTTTTTGTTAGTCAATCTGGTGAAACTGCAGATACATTACATGCATTGGAGTATGCTTTAGAAAATGGTGCCTTGTGTGTTGGAGTAACAAACACTGTTGGCAGTGCAATTGCTAGAAATACACACTGTGGTGTTCATATAAATGCTGGTGCAGAAATAGGTGTAGCAAGTACAAAGGTGAGGAATTGAACTCATTTGTTGTTCTCTATCCATACTGCATTTTGTCATTGGTTAACTATATTGGAAATATATTTATTTCAGGCTTATACAAGTCAAATAGTGGTGATGGCAATGTTAGCTCTAGCAATTGGAGCTGATGCTATTTCTAGTCAACCAAGAAGAGAGGCCATAATTGATGGTCTATTTGACTTGCCAAGTGAGTTTTGGTTTTCTTCTATTCTTTCTTGTTTCCACATCTGAATCTCTATTTTTTGTACATATTTTGATTTACTTTTGTTTTTTTACAGACAAAGTGAGAGAGGTGCTGAAGCTTGATCAGGAGATGAAAGATCTTGCAAAATTATTGATTGATGAGCAGTCTCTTCTAGCGTTTGGAAGAGGGTACAATTATGCAACTGCATTGGAGGGTGCTCTGAAGGTGAAAGAAGTAGCACTCATGCACAGTGAGGGAATACTTGCTGGTGAAATGAAACACGGCCCTTTGGCATTAGTTGATGAAAACCTTCCAATTGTTGTCATTGCCACTCGGGATGCCTGCTTCAGGTCTCACTTTTCTTGCTCCAATTTCGAGTGGGATCTGCTTGTTTTGATTAGGTTTGGTCCTGACACTTTCTACTCATTGCAGCAAGCAGCAGTCAGTTATTCAGCAACTTCATGCACGCAAAGGTCGCTTGATAGTGATGTGCTCACAAGGCGATGCAGCATCTGTGTGTCCTGGGGGATCTAGTAGAGTTATTGAGGTTCCGCAGGTTGAGGATTGTCTTCAACCTGTGGTGAATATAATTCCATTACAGGTATTTGTCATGCTATTTATTTCTTTTGTTTGAAACAACCTAATTGTGTTGCAAACGAGAATCAGTCTCTATATTCGCATCATTGGTACTTACTTAGCTCTATTCAATGCAGTTGCTGGCATATCATCTCACCGTCCTGAGGGGCTTCAACGTCGACCAACCTCGCAATCTCGCAAAGAGTGTGACAACACAGTGAAGAGCATTACACTTAGAATGTAGCTGTCACGTTTAGATATATATATATAAAGACAACGCTGGCCTCTGGTTGGACTTGGAAATATTTTTGACGATTAGCCAAAAATAAAGTTATGTGGTGTAAGCTGTGAAAAGAGGTTATAGAATGTGATTGTAAATATATAGAGATGGAAGCAAAGCAATGGCTATTTTTACATCGTTTTAGTGCTTTCGTTTCTGCAACGTAAATTTGTTAGTCGTGAGAAACGCGCTGACTAATCGAAACCAGTGAATTGGCAGCCATTAGAACATAGAAGAATTACCAAAAAAAGAAGCGTTAGTGAGTAGGTGGAGGTTAGGAGGCATAACTAAACTGAACATTGGATTTTCCGACTTTCAAGTATATATGGAGAAGGTCTGAAGATAAAATGAAAGAGAGAGAGAGAAATGAGTTGAATTGAGTGAGCTTACGTATAAAACCCTACAGATAATTTCCCCTTTTTCTCTACCTTCACCGCCACAACCACAATGGATCTCTCTCTCAAAACTTCCCTTCTCTTGCTTTTCCTTGCAACTGTTACAACTCTCTCGCACTCCACCCAACCCTCCATCTACGACCACCTCCACAAAAACGGCCTACCCATTGGACTTCTTCCAAAGGGCATCACTTCCTACTCTCTCGACCCCACATCTGGCCACTTTTTCGTCAATTTAACTCACCCTTGTGATGCCAAGTTCGAGAACCAATTCCACTTTGACTTCAACGTTTCTGGGTACTTGTCTTTTGGAAAGATCGGAAATTTATCTGGCATTTCTCAGCAGGAGCTTTTTCTTTGGTTTCCTGTTAAGGGTATTCGTGTTGATGTTCCTAGTTCTGGGTTGATTTATTTTGATGTTGGTGTTGTCGATAAGCAGTTTTCGCTCTCTCTCTTCGAAAACCCTCGTGATTGTACTGTCAATTATTTTAATCCTATCATTTCCGACCCTTTTCCTCATAAGGTTGTTTTCTTTTCTTATTTTGTTGTTTCGATTTGTTTTTATTTGTTGGATTCCATAGTTTTGCTAATTTCTGCTGGTGGTGTTGTTCATATGTTTCCAGAGTCGATATGCGAAACTTGGTGGTGTGAACGATGAGAGGGATGCGTTGAAGGCTGAATCATAGATTGCTGAGCGAGCCACGAAATATTTGTTAATGGAGAGTTGGGATGAGCCATTTCGCTTAAGGATCTATGTTTGAAACACGGGCAAATGCCAAGTTTGTCTCTTTGGCACTCGCATTTCTCGTGGGTTTGCTTGCTTCAAGTATGTGTTCTTGCTTGCTGTATTTGTATAGAGTTTATTAGCCTCGTGTTGTTGCAGTCTCTGTCTCTGTATCTATTTGTAACAGTTTTGGTCGAGAGAATGAAATATAGGTTAATAAACAATTACATTTCAGTATTATTTCTTGCTTGCATGGAGAATTTCTGTTGTTCAATGTCACTCCTTCGGTTGTATATGTGGTGTTTCTGTTTCTGTATATGGAGAGTTGTCAAATTTGTATGTTTGTCGTTACAAATGTCAGCCTTATATTTCATTGTATCTACTTTGATTATTGTTTTGCTTGCAGAACTTCTGGTTGTCCGATTTGTTTCCAGTTCAGAAGCAGTAGATCGTCATAGTTGTCATTTTAATTTATATTTAACCCCCCATTGCTTATGCTACGTTCCTCAACGTGAGATTAGATTCATAAATTTAGATGATTATCTGGAAGTACATGGCATAATTAAATTACTCTTGTAGCATTGAGATGCCATATGTTATGGTTTGGAGCAATTAGCAGTGGCATAATTAAATTACTCTGTTTATGGTTGTAGGATGGTAATTTCTTGTGGGAGTAAGTAATTAATTGTGTTTCTGCTGTGTGTTATTTGAATGATAACTGGGATCCGAGTTATGTTAGTATTTTGCGTATCTTTGACTTGTTATGTGATGTTGGTTTTGGGAAAGTGATATACATAAGCTTTTCAGAGGGCTATTTGAGGATGGTGGACAATTTTGATGCCAATTATGTATTTGGTTGGCTTCAAGGATGGAGGGGTTAGTCACTGTCCGTCATTTTTAATAATTACGAAAGATGAGAAGCATATCGATATTTACATGAAGCATTAGCAAAACCTGATAAGGTAATTGGCTCCATCACAAGTGAAAGTGCTCGTCGGATCATCATATGCATAGCTATGAGCAGATGGACAAGCAGCTTTGAATAATTGGATGGCTTGCATGTGCTCCGACTACTATACTCCCCGCTGCAACACAACTGAGGCTGTTCGAATGCAAGACATGCACTTTTGCACCCCACAACGCCACTTCCCCTATGCCTTTACATCCGTTCGAACAGTAAGGCACCACAGAAATTGGGATATTGTACCCATCCACAAGGCTAAAAATCCACTGGACTATCCTGCGTAAACTCTGCAAGTGAAGCCGGTGGCTGACCCCCTGCCCCCTTACATTTAAGTCCGCCTCCGCAGTCACCTCTGATGCACTTTCCTAGGCCAGAAGCCTCAAATGAGCACCTAGTTCGTGCCCACAAAAGTCCAGACCAGCCCTGCGGCGCATTGATGCTGATGGCTTGGCCAGATCTTAAATGGAAACCTCCATCCCTTAACGGAGGCTTACCTGCTCCAGCTAGAATTCCAGGCCATACTGCGGTCTTGCATTTATTTTGAAGGGTGAAAACTGCGGCATCGGTCTGGTTAAATTAATTTATGAATTATGTCCACTGAAAAATTAATTTTGAGTTAGATGCAGAAAAAAAAGAGCAATCTAGTACCTAAGATTGAGAGAGAAAGCATGACGTGAAAATACCACAAAACCATTACGAAAAACAGTGAATGGAGAAAAGCTTAATTGAAGAATGGAGACTGCCTTCCACGATGACTAACTCGATCAGATATTGGATATATATACACAAAGGAAATCTTTGTCAAGTATAGTTAACTGCGAAAGAAATCTTATCGGAGGGAGGAAAGAGTGGATTTCCCAAACTAAAAAATGGCTAACTTCCTTCTGTTAACTTGTTATGTCCAAATCAAAGGCTTCACCACCACTTACCTATATTTACGTTAAGTTTCCCAAAAAAAAAAAGGGACAGATAAGGAAAACTGACACTTTCAACCATGCTTGAATGAAAAAGGATTATACAATATCCTTTTGACCTGGACATTTGTTAGATTAACAAGGAGCAATGCCCGTAGTATATACCAGAGTTTCCCATGAAACTAACAAAACCAATTCCCAATTAGACCAGTCACGAAAAATTCGACAAACAAGGATTAACCGGGGATCTAGTGTTTCCAATAAAAAAAGTGAACTAGAACAGCAATATCAACACATATGAAAGCATTTCAACAAACCAAAAAGTAACTCTTCTTTTCTGAGCTCATAATCAGACAACCTTAAAAAAAATTTCCAAGTAACAAAGTGAAAATCGTGATTCTCAGCTCCCTGCACAAATGTATTTACAGTTGACACTTTAGGAAAATCAAAAACCAACAATCATACCGGGAGGACCTCTATTGATATTCAATCTCATGTATAATGTATCATCTAATATTTGCAAGTATAACCACCTCGCTTCGTCACACTACATTTGCTCAAATAATTCTCATAATACACAATAGTCCAAATCAAAGAGAGACGATTCATGCCATACATCTATTAAGCCGGAGCAAAGAACTTAGAATCAATAGCATACTATAATGCGACTACATTCATATTACCATGAAACACAAGTGTCAACACCACCTATAAAAGAACACCATTTCAATACCATTCAATTAATCAACCAATCAATTTTCACCAAGTTCCACTATTCTTTGAAGAAAAATAATTAACCAAACCATGAAATATAAACGAACAAAAAAAACATCTTTGCCATAAAAAGAGCTTCCAACATTGAATTCACGAAGTGGGTTACTGACAAAATGAAGTTCCAAACGTAACCCACAACTTAAAGCATTTAAAAGACAGCTTAAATTTGCCTACCAGCAGCATCAGCAACAAAAGGCAAATATGGAGTCTTACCCAAAACACAACTAACCAACCCATAAACAAAACAAAAGCAGCTAAACACAAACACCAAATTATGCCCCCACACCAAAACCTTGAACCCTAAACCCCCACGACCAGGGTTAAAAATCCTGGTCAAAAGCAAAGGCACGACCAACAATACATCCAAAGTTATAGCTTGCATTGCATTAAACCTCACATAACGGCTGAAACTTTGGTTTCTGACCAAACCAAGATAAACACCAAAAAATGCAACAAAACTGGCATATGGGATTGATCTATAGAGGGAGAGTAAGGGAAGAAGAGGGTGAAACAAGGGAGAAAGAGAAGGGTATTGAGCGAAAAGAAAGCGGCCGTACTGGAGAGAGTTAAAGAAAGGGAGAGTGTAAGTGAGGGCAGAGATTAAGCGTTGGGGAGCAGGAGTTGGAGTAGGATTATAGGACAAGCGAGGGGTTTTGAGGGGCTTACTGGAAGATTTAAAGAGGTGGGTTTTGGGGATTGGTGGTGTTGTTGAGGTTGAGAAGAGGTGGTGTTGGGGTTTTGGAGAGAATCGGATGAGGGAAATTGAAGCCATCTTTTGGGGTTAGGAGATTGTATCTGCTGCTATGCTATGCCCATGTGCATGTGTATTTAAATTTGAGATAGATACCACATTTTATTTGCGATTTAATGCCATGTTTTTATTTACGACAATCTTCAACATGAAATGTAAAAATCGTGTTATCGTATAAAAAATTAATAGTTCTAAGCGACGGAATGACAAGGAGGCGTAAGATGCGGCCTGCTTCCCTTCCCATTCTTAGTGATCTTCATCCATTTATTTCCCCACAACTTTGTAGTGAAGACAAGTTACTAGGTTTAGTTGGTATGAATATAGTAGCATAGCATCCTCTCAGCGATTTCTGAATACTACCCTATAGAGTTTCAGGTACAAAGGGGAGAGGAAAAGGAGACCCCTAATATTCAGTTTAGGTCAACCACGTTAATTTGTGTAGCTTCAGCGAAATACAAAGGCAATCCATTACATTAACATCAACAACCGACTTAGAGTATTACCTTGACAAAAGATGTGGCTGCCACATTAATAATCCACAACGTTATCAAAACAAAGGTTGTGTAGATGGATGGAGTAAACAGCATACCTCCCCTCCATCCACAGGTAAATAAAACCACGACCCACATGGCCACCCTCCTCATATTACCAAAGTTGAATCAAACTCAACTAATCCTATCACGACAAACACACAAAAGCATAACTGTATCTTCAGAACTGCTGCCCTACAGCAATATCAGATTTTCACACGCAACTGCTAAACACCAGTGATCCTAGTACCGTTCGTAACGCCTGCAAATTCAGACCAAATGAGATATCAACAGTAAAACAACTCCTAAAAACACTACATTTTTTGCAATCTCAGAATCACGGCATTAAACACAAAAGAACTAAATTACCCAAGGAGCAATCGCCCAAATTAGAGCTCAATATAAAGTAAAGCTACCTGTGGCGATCATAATCTCTAGACCGTGAGCGGGACCTACGGCGACTTCTTTCATAACTGTGAGACCTGTCCGAATCTCTATCACGCTCCCGATCATATCTGTCATAATGACGATCACGATCTCTGCTCCTACGATCATAATCCCTGCCGCGATCACGGCTGTCTCCTCGATCCAGATCCCTACTAGATTCTCTATCCCGATCTCTATTGCGCTCTTTTGATCTATAAATTGAAGTATTTGAGAAATGCCAATACATATTTAAAATGCAAATTCATATCATAAAGCATCGGAATAGTAAATCATTAGTTGAGAAGATATTAAAAGAACAGTACCTTTGGTCATCATTCCGATCACCTTGCCGAAGTTTGTTTCTCTCTTCCTGGTATATCAATAATGAATCGGGAACAAAACACTGATATATCAAGTTTCCATACAGGACATAATGTGTTGTGTGACAAATACTAAATGGAAATATGTTTAAACTTTAAAGATTGTTGCACTTGAAAAGGCAACAAAACACTAATGCAAGAAGCACCCATATATTCTCACATGTGGCATAATTCAACAAAATAAACTCTCAGGTCGAACCAACTGTACTAAAGTTAGGAAATCACACAGCAGCTTGTTATTTTTTTTGTTTAGAACCATTCATCGACCAACTCATTTATTGATTTCAGCATTAGCAACACTCAGCCGAGATTAACATCTTCCCCCATAATTTCATAAATACAATCTTTAACAGTTACTATGCACAAATATTTCTAGCTAAATCCTTGGAGGGTATGACACGTTTTAAACAATGAGTTGCAAGTCCAACATCATTGGAAAATTCAACCCACAGCATCAAAAAAGAGAATTTTATTGTTCTCCAAAAGTTAGAAAAACTCACAGATCGAACACTAATTGAGAATCTCTATAGATGAATTGGAAACATTATACCAGCACCTGAATCAACATATCCACAATATCGACTTTAGGTCGTCCCAAGGGCATAATATGTAAAAACGTGCAATTATAATGTATCCACCTTACTTCACATCAATTTCTTCTCTCTTTTTTTTCACAAAAAACCCAAGTCCAAGTACTAAAACAATATATGATTTAGACAAATAAGCTTAGTTCAAAGAAGCTAATAAGAAACTAAAACTGGATCTCTCTCTCTGATAATTAATTAAGAACAAAAATGTAATTCAAGCCCTTATATTTACCTGAAGCTCTGCTAGTTTCTCACGGATTTGCATATAACCTAAATGAAGCTTCCCTCCAAAATGATCAGCAAGGCGTCGGTCACTGCAAGCAAAAATAAAAATTTCTCTGCTAAAGAAAAACAAAAATATATAGATTGTAACTGTGCACACAAAGCAACATCCCCTAGAATTCCATATACTATAAGCTTATAAAACAGAAAAGACGCACATTCTTTAGCTGCAAAAGTTATCCTCGTAAAACTGGGCCCAAAAGCATGCTGGTAACAAGGAGGTATAATAGTTGAATCAAAAGCTGAACCACTTAAATTCCCAAAACTAATTGTTTGTATCCCTAAGGAAAAAAAAAAGCTTAGAAAGAGGTAACTATGACTAGAGATGAGACCAACACCATACCTGTCATAGACACTCAAAAAAGCTCCACAAATGTCACAAACGCGTAGCTTCTGGTCGGTCTGGCAAAAAAGTAGTCGTGAGAAGATAGCAAAGAAGTGCAAGGAAAAATCAAACCTATTGAAGTTGCAAAACATAAATGAATAGGCTTATTAAACATTCCCCGGACATACAAGAGAACCAGTAAAATAAAACAGGTACCTGCCTAAGGTTCGAATAAATGTTAAGATCTAGTGATACCTTGACTATTTTTCTTAATAATATCTTAAAGTCAAATCCTCATACTTTATCTAGCAGCCCCTCGAGCATTTAGCCAGTGACTCCAAACAAATCAAAAGAATTTAGAAAATGGCTTAACAATAGGTCAATAACAAACCATACTTACAATTCGAACATCAGCTGCAGTGTACTTGGCGGAATCCATAGCAGGCTCCTGTCTAGCAGGCAACTGAAGACAAAATAGAAAACCTTGTCAACCAAAATGGAGCACAGGTGAAAGGAGGAAGAAATAACAACGGGGAATGGGCTGTGAAGAAACAAAAGAAATTGTTATTCGGATTTCAGAATCGAAACCTTTTTCAATGCTTCAGCTTCTTCCATAGCCTTTTGAGCCTCTTCTATCATACCTTGCTCACCTGCAGAATTTCCATAAACTTCAATAGCCAAACCAAAAAATTCCAACAAACAAGAGCAAAAAAATAGAAACACTTCACAAAGGAAATAAAGAGAGTAGACCTAAAATTTCATAATATATCATGGCAGAGATGATCATGAAGATTCCTCCAACAAATATATAACAAGAAGAAAAACAAAGAAAAAAAAAACTAGCCATATCCATAAAAAGTAATAAAAACAAAGAAAGAAAAGACTAGCCATATCCATAAATGCACGGCACAAGATTGTAGCTACAACAATAGGTAGCACCATACCAAGATCCTCGGCTTTCTTCAGTTTCTCATTTATCATTTCCTGGGTACGAGCATCAGGTGCAGGCACAGGCAATGGTGCCAACGGCGGTGGGTTCTGCAGAGGTTGAGGCAATGATGCCCTATCTTTATTGAAGGCCTCCAGAAGAAGAGCAGACTGCCAACAACAGAGAGAAACATGTAACTAGTAAAAAGATATGTCCAGCTCAAACAAATGAAAATACTCTCAGGAATTATCTGATCTCCGCACCTGCTTTTCAGCTCTTTCACTTCTAAGTTTTTCTACCTCTTCAAGAGCTTGTATCTTAAAATCCGTCTTACCCTCAAGATCTACACAAAAATCAAAACAATGTAATGAAAAAAAACACACACACAAAAACAAACAACCACCAATTCCCAACAACATGGAAACCACAATCTCTCACCAAATTTATCAGCTTCCTTCAACTTCTGCTTTATCTGCTTACTCAGCTCAATAGTCTCCGGCGTCTACAACAACAACAACACATTCTCCAATCACTAAAATCCAACAACCAATCAAACACAACGAAAGCACGAGCGAAAAAACAAAATTTGGTACCTGTGTAACTTCAGAGACAGAAATAGCAATAGCAGCCTTGGCATCCTCATCTTCAAGACGCTTAAGAGCTCTACCAATTTTCTTATCACACTCAACAATCAACTTATCAATTACATCCTCCAATTCTCTGTCATAGGTATCCAGTCCTTTGGATTTGGCTTCCTCGTACTCTTTCCTAAGCTGTAAAGAGTGCACCTTTGGGCAGGGCCCCATATCCATTTTCTGAAACAAAATGAATCCAAACGAAATTAGGGTTTGGAAAAAATGCAGAAAGTTAAAAACTTAAAATAGAGAGAGAAAAAAAGTTACGGTGAGTTGGAAGAGATCGTGAGGGCAGAGGCCAACGAGGAACATGCGACAGACGTCACGGTCGTAGTACTTGCGATTGACTTCTCGTACGTCGCCGTTTCGATTAGCTCCCATTAGTACATCCAGTTGTTTTCTCATAGCGTCCATGTTTTCTCCACAGAATGCTTTGTTTGATTCTGTGTCGAATCCACTGGGTTAGGGTTTTGTTGGTAGATGACACTGTGTGTGTTAGTATTAGGGTGGAATTTAAAAGAGAAAATACAGACGTGCCAAACGACGCTGTTTTGAGGTTGGGGATTTACGTTTATACCCTTGTTGCTTACGGAATTAATTTCATACAAGATGACATAAAATACTTGTATTACAACCCATTCAGTGGAACATATCGAGTTTCCATTGCTAATTCTAATGTTCTTTGAAATGAAAATCCGAATCCTCACAGAGCTTCATCACTTATGTTTCAACTGAAAATCGATTTCATGTTTCCTCACTAAAACTACAATCCCTAAACTGAATCTATCAACAGTTCAGTTCCTTCAAGGAAACGAAAACATATCCAAACTATTGGCCCATCCTGAGAATTTACAAAATTGAGATCACATGACTGTAAGGAACGAATCACTCCGTTTCAAGTTCAGCCCCAAACTGTTCCAACCGCGCAGCGTCGTCATCGAAGTCCCGAACAGCAGCGTGATTCACCGATCCATCGTCTTCACTAGCATGTATCTGTCTTCCACCGAACCTGAATGGCAGATTGTCATAAATTTTGTATCAGAAATGATTGAACGTATTTCAGAAAATCAAAATGACCGACGACCACTTATGCAAAATTCTTCAAACACCTCACCCTTGAACCTTTCAAGGGCTGTTTGCATGCCATGCCGATGAAGATGATAAATAAGAAAGAGTAAAAGCTGAAACGATGAGAGAGAGCATAAATACCATCGCCCATTCATCACTTCAATGCACTTCTGAGCATCCTTTCTATCCTTGAATCTTACCAACACAACTCCTTGTGGATGGTTCTCACACACCTTGTAGAAAAGAAAACACAGCAAGTAAAATATAAAGCATCAAGGAACAACAGTCAGAATCCGGTATCCGAGGGTTCATTTTTCTCGCAAAAGCATTTAAGGTGATGAAAATTAAGATGTTAATAATGGAAGAGAGGGATAATACTGGACTAAATGAAGAGATTTAAATGCTCTCTTTTGGCAAAAGGACAACAACGCCAGCCAATTTAAATTACATTATTTCTCTCTTGCTATAATTAGTTTGCGTGTATACATACACACACACACACATAAGAATCACTTCAATCACCTTCACTGTATCAACTGGACCAAGCTTTGCACATTCCTCTTTAACGTCATCTTCTAATTCAGAATGTAAATTTTCATCACTCTGCAGAAATTAAAAGAAAAACCGTCATAAAAGAGAGTTACTTGAGGGGGAGAAAATAACTAAAGAAAATTATTACAAAGTCTAACATGATTAAATATGAAAGGCGAGCATAAAAAGTATCTGCTAAGAAACTCAAGATAACAGGAAAAAAGTTATGCATAAGAATAAAAACAGATCAGAAGTTTCAAGACAGAGAATAATAATCTTTAAGAGATGTGATTGGTAACTTAGTGATTCCAAGGAACCACCAGCAACTCTTACTGCAAATATGCGTTCACTAGAATTATCGATGTGGTTCAGAATTTTACCCTCATTTCAGCAGGGGTGAACATGAAACGAAGAACAACAGTAGCAGGAATGGAGACTTTGGCATCATCACGCCCACCTGCACCACATATAGATCATGTGATATCTGCCCAGAAACAAGGAGAATTTATGAAACGAAATAACAACACTATTTTCTATTCCATCTCTTCTCTTGCCCTTTTTTGTTTATATGAAGGGTGAACTGCATGATTGCTATAACAGTGGAGAATGAAATGGAACAATGAAAAGCTACTAATCAAATCAACTATTGCCTGTTACTAGTGTGTAGCAAATTGGTAAGCAAGTTCAAAGGTAAGATATTCATGGCAGAATTTCAAATTCATTGTTTGGGATCAGATCCTACCCCAACCAAGCATCTTGTCCTCAACTTTCTTCAGCTTCTTCTTTTTCTTGTTATCTATCTGTTTGGATATAAACTTATCACCTGCACATAGAAAATATCTGTTAATCCAGCCATCAATAAGAATAAAAGGTTTTTCAAATTATACTTGAAGACAATCAAGATAGTTTCCAGACTCTTCAACATCAATTAAACAGAACTAGAGAAATCTTACTTGATATGGCCTAATAATATAGGATTATATAGTATTATCAATCACAACTAATACATTTAGGAAGCATATCAATCACAATTATTACCTTTCTGCTCAAACTTGGCTCTACTAACTGACATGGGGATTGTACCACCAGGCCGTAAAGGTGCCCCATCCAATATTTGTAAAGCCAAATCAACTGATGGTTCCTAGAGTAAAAGTACAAGTTTATTATTATGCACAAAGCATCAATACATCTGAAGACACATTAGAGAAAATACCTTCAAATACGTAACAAGAGCATCTCCTTTTACTCTTCCAGTCTCTTTATCAACATAGATCTTCACACGAGGCTTTTTCGTTTCAGGATCCTATAATTTAAGAACTTGGAATATCAGATGGGCAGCATCATGAACAAATACAAACTAAAATGCTCAAGTGTGCAGACACACATAGTGAGCACATCAATTTATGCATCTTGGAAACATCAATCTATGCATCTTGGACAGAATCTGATTGTCATAGTTTAGGGACCAAATACTACTCAATCACAAACAGAAGAAAGAAATTTGAAGAAGTATCGATGCTACCTCCTTTATTATCCCACATTTGGAGAACACTTCCACCACCTGCATATTGAGAGTCAAAATGAATTCCTTGACAAGAGAGAGCATCACAAAGAAGTAGAAAGTGGGCTGACTCACTTCTTCAGCTGTGACATCGTCAGGTAGCCCATTTACATAAACGTGTGTGTTGACTTTCAATTCGAACCAACTATCAGGAGCTTTGTTTGGTTCCTGAAGAAGATGTAATGTAAATAAAGAATCTTGTGTGTAATATTAGCTGATCTAAAAGAAATACTGATGAGAAAAGGCTGCAGTAATTTGATTCAAGCATATTTGTCAATAAAAAAGGTTTTGCAGGAAAATGGAAAATTACTATCTTCTAATAGCTAGAGGAAAGGAAAACAGAACCTTCTTTTCAACTTGCTTGTCCTTCTCAGTTTGCTTTTCCTGCAACTTCCTCTTGTTTCCATGATTTGGTTCCACTGCTTCAGTTTTATCATTGAATTCTTCCATTGCAGTGGCAAGATCAACATTCGCAGATGGAAATACTTCCTCCTCCCGAGAAAAAGTCATCTCTTCAACCTCATAGTTTTCATTGGTGATGCTATCCTGGAATATGCCGATGACTTCAATATAAATATCATGAAATATGGATACAAATTAAAACATTGAAAAGCAATTCACTGAAGACTTCAAAACGCAAACCTAATGAGAGAATAATGAATTTCAAACATGCATTCAGTGGAGTCCTAGACAACATTTTTGGAGCCATTTCGTAATGTTAATTGCTCTAAAAAATTACTAATGAGAGAAAATGACAGTATAACACTATTGGAATGAAAAAAGGCTGCAAGCCATCTTTCGGACAGCAAGAGGAAGTACATCTGAATTCAAGAATGCTGAGGAATATAACAGGTATAGTTATTGCGATAATACAAAAAAAAATTGAAAAAACTGAATACAGAAAGACATTGAAACTAACCTGAGGAACCCATGCTCTAAGACTTCTATCCCACTTGTATGTAGTTCCATCATCATCGGTAAATTCATCCTCACCATCAGGTGGTGACTGAACCACTTCACGATCTATTCCAAATTGACCAGCACCACTGCCATTTTTCAGCATCTCTGCCTCAGCTTCAGCTTCTCTAACCTCCCTTTGCCATTTCTCGAACTCATCCTCGCCATCATTACTAGAAGCTGCAAAGGAGATCACCAGATAATACATCTTATACAAATAACATAATTTGCATCGCACTTTTTTCTGTGTTGGAAGGTTTTTACTGATCTAGTGGCTCAGGTCTGCGGTTCATTACCTAAATGAGCATTACTCGTCAAGTCTAAAGGTCCTCTTTCTACCTGAGTAACCTGCTGCCGCGTTTCCAACTCATTGTCAATTCGCAAGGATGCTGAAAAAAATATCATAAAGGAAAGTAGTAAAGTACAAGCATTATGAAGATACATACTAGGCACACATAACACACAGCAAAGGAAACAAAAAAATATAAGAAATGAAAAAATTTACCAGCAGGATCACTACAAATACTTGGTTGCGAAATTCCTGAAAGCAAATCAGGGATTGAAGAGAGTGGTTGCCACTCACTTTTTCCTTGAGACCACACAAGCGTAGTCTCAAGAAGATACCCATTTATAAAATGCTCTGCCCGAGTCACAAATAAATCATTCAAAACAAATACAAAACCGAAAGAATTGAATACCAACTTCAAACAACACAATTCACCACTAAACATACCACGTAACTCCGAAAATGCATAAGGACCAACAAGTTGCTGATTTTCTCCAAGAATATACCAACCCACTTCACTGCTGCTACTTTCTCTGCCTATTCATCATTAACATTTCAATAATCATTACAAATTCATAACAAAATCCAAACTTTAATTTATGAAGGAAAAAAAGGGAGTGAAAATAACCGTCAGGTTGTTGTTGGAGAATTTGGGTCGGTTGATTCGACATCGTTTCGAGTTGTTTAATAAGAAGGTCGAAGAAAAGGAAATAGTTTTATGGAGAAGGACGGAAATGTTGTGGAGAAATATAGGTGTGTTTGGATATGAAGGTTGTTGAACACTTGTCCCTGTTTGGTATAAACTATGGATAAAGACAAATCAGAATTAGCAGTTCAACTTTTTTTTATATTTATGTTTCATTTTAGTTTTTTTTTTTTTTTAGAATGCCAAGTCATTTAAGTGGACATCTCAAATCTAAACCAAAAAAACTAAACCTTTCAATAATGCCCCAATTGTGAGATCAATATATTAGCAACCTAATCACCTTTTTTTAACACTATGTTAATTACTTGCGTTCCTCCCTTCACTCTCTGGCTTCTCTCTCATTCTCCTCCACATCTTCACTATAGCCAGGGCAGTTTCCGGCTGCGCCGCTGCATCTTCAAACAGGGGGCTTTTTACGTAAACAGTGGAGTGAGGAAAAATATTTTCATTTTTAGGGTGAACTTGAAAGTATTTATAGAGTAGGGGTGTTTTTTTGTTAAACCGAAAATAAGATTTGCTGACAAGCATCATCCGACACAGGGGTGGTGATTTTTATGTATGTCCACAAGATTTATTTTTGGACTTTAGGCATGCCACTGTTTTTCCGACAGAGCTTGAGTTGACAGCTCATACACCAAAACTGGGGAGAACCACAAAAACACCCAAAATTAGTAAATATTTTTTAATCAGCCCTAAATACGTAATTATTTTTTAAACAACCGCAAAATTACAATTATTTTTTTCACACACAGTAAAACAGTAAAAGGCCCTGGAATACTTGTAGTCTGTGCAAATGTCACAAGTAGGTAGAGAAAAAGATAACGATATGTCATTTTATTATTCCAATTAATTATTGTACGATAACTTTTTTATTTATTGAATAACTGCTAATAATTTGGTTACAACACTAATATATCAACTCATACTTAGGTTCGGTTTGTTTAGAAGGGTTTATTTTTTGGAAAAATATTTTACTAATTTTTAACGTTTGTTATTAACGGAAAATAATTCAACAAAATCATAAATTCAGCCAGAAAATAATAATTATTCTTAACCTATTTTTTTAAAAAATATTTTCTTATCTAAAACAGAGAGTTATATTTTTTATTATATTTTTAAACATTTGAGTATGAAATACCAAAAAAAAAATTCTGAAAAATAAAATTCAAAAACATGAAAAATATTTTTCTAAAAAAATATTTTTCGTCAGACAAATAAAACACTAAAATAGTATTAATTTGTTCAAATGCATTAAAAAATTATGATTGTTAGACTGGGATGTTTTGGAGTTTTGTTTCAAGCATTAATTTAATAAAAAATGATACTAATAAAAACTGACACAAGTGAGTATGATATTATATATTTATTCAAAATCTTAATATATTTAGTTATATATTTATACCACCTATAAAATATTTACACATACCACAATTTATTACTGTGAGATTTACACTTGTTTCTCAATCTATCAAAGTGAATTTTAAAATTTTACTTAAGAGTACAATTATGAATGTTGAATTTCACCAATTAAATAAAGAAATAAACTACGAATTTAGCCAATGTTTTACATTCTTTGGATAGTGAAGTCACGTCCAAGAGCATCTCCAATTTATCCTTTAAATCAATATTATAAAAACCTGCTTAAATGTGTTGGTTGAACCGGTGATCGGTTCATTGGTCACTAGTTTGGATAAATTTTACCATTCAAATCGGTGTGCAAGTAAACCGATAATAAACTGGTAAGGTTCAATTGGTGAACCAGATAAGATTTAAGTCCCAAATTACTAGTGCGACCAATAAACTAACCACCCAGCCCTTTTTCGATTCGATTATCGGTTTTGTTCTGATAACACTGATATAAATTGACATTTTTATAAAGAGATTTACATCATTAAAAATTAACTCTAACTCTGTCTCTATTTTATTTTTTTAAAAGAGAATAAAGTTGATTAATTGAAAATAATTACCCTCGATGACTTATTGTATTGTTTATTTTAATGTAATTTATAATTTTAGTTTTTTTTTCTCAAATTTTATGCATGCAAATCTCCAACTTCCAATCATATTCATTCAAATAATTAATATAAAAAATATTATAAAATATTATACATTTTTCACTCTTTATAATTAATATAAAAAATAATATAAAATGTTATACATTTTCAACAACGAAGTCGGGAAAAGGATAGGGTACAAAGTCTAGTGTTTTGGTTGGTTTTATAATTCTTATTTTTTTTATTAAACTAATACTTATACTAATTATAAATTTAATTACAATGTTTCAGTGCAGCTCATTAATCTACAGAGAACATGTATAATGGTAGAATGTAAAATAAAGTTGAATAATAGAACCAACACGAGAGATTTTTTTTTTTTTTTGGTCTGAACCCCCGGTATCCTCGACACATTGGCCGAGACTAATCCGGGTTCGGAGCGAGAGGCACAGCTCCTCCCTCACGAAGGCGACTCTCCTCGGACTCGAACCTGGGTCCAAGCTTTCATGGG
>CANYCX014820406.1:0-19843 GCA_948193385.1 Breynia disticha f. nivosa | reverse complement strand
TTCAATGGTCTCTGTTTCCTTTAACCAAGAAAAAGAAAATCAGCCACTCATGGCCATTGCAAAAAGCACTCAAAAATATTCTGTTTGTTTTTTTCCATTGGTGTTCTACTTAGAAGCTAAGAAGAAGAGGAAAAGATATCCTCCCCTTTTATTTTAAGTCTGTAGCTTCTGTATTATTTTTTTATTTCAAATTCAAAATACAAATTGCAAAAACAATCCCAACAACGTAAAACTCTCCAAAATAAATTTCTGGTGCTATTAAATCTTTGTGTTCAACTTCAATTGTAGTCCTCAAGAATATATCTGCTCGGTAACTTACTCCTTTAATTGCTAAGAAATCCAAATTATCTCCCTTCATAATTCTAGGACTTATTGCTGCAAAAGATATTTAATCTTATAAGAATATGACATTTAAAGTACGAAAATGAATGAAATGTGATATAAAATAAAGCATACAAAATGACACATCACCAGCCAGACTATCCCCTCCCCACAGCCAGACTATCCCCTCCCCACAGCCCCTCGTCTTCCCGAACCCCCCTCACCGCAGCCCCCACAGCCACACTCGCACGCTCCTCCTCTCCCCACAGCCCCAATCTTCCCGCAGCCCCATTATTCCGCGCCCCCACCTCTTCCGCACCCCAGCCCCCATTCTCCCTAAATCCCGCAGCCCCGGCCAGCCGTCCTCTTCCTCAACCCCGCAGCCCCGTCCAGCCGTCCTCTCCCTTGTCTTCACGCAGTTAATTTAGGTGCACTTTTGCTATTAATTGTTTGTGAATTGGAATGAGGAGCATTATTGTGACTTTTATGCATCGTCTTTCAGATCTGAATTTCTAGGTCAGTTCATGCCTCTGGTTGGAAAAAGACTGGTCGCAATCTGAAGTTGCTAAACATTTTCTGCTATTAAGGTATTCTTTCTCTTTTGACTATTTATTTCTGGGCATCAAGCTTATGAAAACGGTACAAATTGATTTATGTTGTTCTCAAACAATGGAAATTGTAATTGCAGCATTGCAGTTGGTGTAACCAATTATTATGTTAAAATGCATTTAACTACTTCTTTAATTGATTGTTTTCTTTTCCACATGGAAATCAAGTTTGAATTATGTGTCGGTGCAGGAAAATGGATATCAGCTGCTTTTTTTAAGTGCAAGGGCAATTGTTCAAGCATATCTGACAAGAAGTTTCCTGTTCAATCTTAAACAAGTATGAATGAGAAACATGTGAATGATTTTAAAATTAAGATCTTGATTTTGTTCTCTTTTTCTTTTAAATTATTCGTGTCGGATTGGGTCGTGTCGTGTCGTGTTGGTCGTGTCGGGTAATTTTATAATATCGTGTCGAGTGTCGTGTCGTGTGTCAGGTTCACGTGTCAATAAATAATTATATAATATTCGTGTTAAACGTGTCGGGTCATGTCAACCCGTGTAATAAACAGGTCGTGTACGTGTTTGGAATTCTAACCCGTTTATTAATCGTGTTCGTGTCACGTGTAAACGTGTCAACATAATATGTTGACACGACACGAACACAACACGTCGACACATTTTGACAGCTCTACAAAATATAATTCATTTCTTGTTATATTATATATTATAAATAAAACCTCAACTCATCAGAAGTAATTGAAACAGAAAAGAAAGGAAAAGAAACGATAGCAGAGGATTGGCTTCGGTTCCAACTTCAAAATGTTTGAGATGAATCTCACTGAGCTACGTATCGATTAAACGACCAGACTCGGAAAACTCTCTCTCTCTCTCTCACACACACACACACACTAACTATTTCCATCTCTAGCCCAAGTCGCTTAATTCCAATTGGTAAGTGTTAGCATTGATACTTTGTGAGTTTCTACATATCTATTTCTTCAAGTTGTCTAGCTTTATATAATTCTTATTCACATTTCATGTTTGGAAATCCATTATTGAGCGAATTTCTATATTTACTTAAAAATTAGATCAATTTTGAAGTTTGTAGTTATCATTAGGAATGAAACAAGTGTTCGATAAAATGTTAGAAAGGGTGATATGCTTGATTCAGACTGAATTTTTCAACTCAAATTGTTGCTGATCTAGGTTTTAAAAAAATCTCAGATAAATATTTGATTGATAGAAAGTGTTGGTAGAATGATGACCCAGAAGAGTTTATGATTTTGCTTGTGTTTGCATTGTTAAGTGAGAGGCAGAGGTGTTTGTAGACAGAAATGAATAAAAGTGGAGTAGGATCGGGGAGTGGTGGTGGTGGCCCAACAGCCGCAGCAGCCGCAGCTGCGGCGCAGAAGCAGAAGACTTTGATGCAGAGAGTTGAGACAGACATCGCCCATATTGTTGACAATTTTACTCACCTTGTTAATGTTGCTAGGGTATTTTCATTTCTACTCATTTGCTTTTCGTTTGCACTCATTTACTAACTTTGATTTTTGTTAAACTCAACTGAGCTAACTAGTTGTGTCTGTGAATGTTAATCACAATTTCTAGGTCAATGATCCACCCGTTAGAAATTCACAAGAGGCATTTATGATGGAAATGCGTGCTGCCAGAATGGTAAGACCTTAAATTTCTTCCTTTGCTTTTGCAAAATACACCCGTATAGGCAGAGAAAAGAGAGTGAAGATCTAAAACAGCTGATTTTGCAATATCACGTCGTTGTTGCTTGTGATTGATTCTCTGTTTGCAGGTTCAAGCAGCTGATTCTTTACTCAAGCTGGTCTCAGAGCTAAAACAGACAGCTATTTTTTCTGGATTTGCGTCTCTCAATGACCACGTAGACCAAAGAATAGCAGATTTTAATGGACTAGCTGAAAAAACAGATGGGACATTGGCCAGAATTGGTGAGGAAGCTGCTGCTAGTCTTAAGGAGCTTGAATCTCATTATTATTCTTCAGCGCAGAGGACAAGCCAAACTTTGGAGCCATGATTGAGCATCTTGAACGGTTATTTTAGGCTGCTATTTCCTTAAAAGCATTTAATACATGTTAGTGTTTGCATAATTATTGATTCGGCCCTTGATGGGAAAATGCACTTGTATGACATAACGTGATATCTTGAAACAATGTTATTGATTTTCTTTTAATAAGGCCTTTTTTTCTCAATGTCATTTCTTTCTTGAGTTGGATGGTAGTTATTTTATGTGTCAAATGGGGTTCCTGACTAGTAAACTGATTTAGTTAGTTCACGTCGTGCTATTTCGTAAAGTGCCCAGGTCTTGTGGACATTTTTTTTTCCGATACATTATACAAAATATAGCCAACTTCATCATCTGAAAGGGGTATTGAGAACACAGATTTCTACACTCAAGTGTTTGCTATATGCATGCTACTGAATAATCAAGTGTAGAACAAGTATGAAACATTAACACAAGAGTATCAAATTGATCATAAGCAGACGGAAATGAACATCTCGATACATCGTACGATTGCACATCCAGGATACTGATGAGAAAGAGTTACATGAGAGATGTGTTATTGAGTAATCTTAACAGGGGATGAAAGCATCAGAGCTTCTTGAGGACAGCTTTTAGATGAGGGTGGAGAGGGGTTAGGTGGGTTGCCATCTGAACCACATAAGATAAATCTCCATTCACCATTTCAAAAACCCGATCTATCTCCTTCACCTGCCAATGGAAATTATCAACATGTATATCAGTTGTTGACTCATAATAAGCATGGTGACTGATGAAGCAGTCAATCCAATCCTAACATGGGATAATTCCTTACCTTAGAAGCATTGCCTACCACTAGACTTTGAAGCTTGATTGATTTGTTCTGTTCATAGGTCCCTTTCTGGAAACACAAAGATGAAATGAATGATCGTTTACATAAGATATATGAGGGATGAATCAGAAAGAAAGAAAGAAAGGAATTAGACCTGGACTTCAACGAGGCCAGTGCTCTGAGCAATGACGACTTCGAGAGTGCCGTCAAGCTTTGGCCTCCAGTAGCCGCTCTCGGCGTGCATAGGCGCTCCAGAGTCAAGTTTCCATGTCTTTTGTGTATAAGCTATGACAGGCTGCAATAAGAGAAAGATAGAAGGGTTTTGTGTTGAAGAAATGATAGGATTTGGAGTTAAAGAGAGGAAAGACCTTGCCGGGAAGAGAGGAGAAAGTGAGCTCTTCGCCGTAGGAAAAGGAGGAGATGGTGGGAAAACTGCCCTCACCTTGTCCCTTCCACTTCCCCAACAAGTATGACAAAGGTTGAACAGCAGGGTGAACCGCCATAATCTGACCTTCTCTTTTGGGATTTCGTCTTCGACTTCCACGCTACAAACGTTTACAGTGGGTTGTGGGGTGGAAGGAGAGGAGATATGAGATGGGAAAAGTTTTATTTTTTATTTGGTGAGTGAGTAAAGGTGAATTACCCTTTCTTCGCTTACACACTATATTATGGTGCAAGTAAAATTATTTTTAATAGAGATTTTTTTTATTATGATCTTATTAAATTTAATTTTTTCTCTTATATTAATGTTTTTTATTATTATCTAAATATTTTAATTTTTATATATTATTTTTTTTGGTTTTATTATTTATATTTGTTTTTATCTCTCACACAAAAATTGTATCTTTTTTTTTTCTTTTCAATTATTATCATTATTTACACTTGTATTAATTAGTGTTACAAACACTTAATTTAAACAAGGCCTATGCAGTACTTATGTCTACTCTCTATGCATTGTCTGATTGCATGAGGTTTACAAGAGGACTTTTGTTAAATAAAATGTTAAAATTATGAAGCCTAACCCACATTTATTAGTGGTTATGGTTATGTAGAATTTGGATTAATTATATTGACAAAAAAAATAATATATTGCTGGACAAAACAAATATAATTAAAAGGTTTGATAAGTGGTTGGTTTAGTGGTTGTTAGGGAATGGATAGAAATAGTGGTGGGCACGCATGGCATGCATAAATAAAAATGAAAATGAGATTAGATGAAACAAATAATGGGAGTATTAAACGCTAATCCACCCCTTTTTCATAGCTTCCTTTTATGACCATTTCTCCTCCTCCTCCTTACAATCTCCGGATTCCCTTGTGTTAATTTGTTGTGGGATTATTATTTTTGTTTCCACAAAACTCTCTCTATCCTAAACATCTTCATTCCAACAACAATAACCATTTCAGTTTCCTTTTTCACTCTCTAATCGCTTCCTTCTTCTTTCGCTTCACCTTATTCCTCTTGGTTATGCAATCTTCAGATAATTCAGGTTGGTCCTTTCTTTTCATTATCTCCTATAATCTTCTTATTCTATTAACTCACAACTACTATATGCATTCTACGTTCTATTTGTATCTTCTCATGCCCTGCTGCATTATGCAAAACTCATCAACTTCTCAAATTTCAAAGCCAATGCATCAAATTCATGTCATAACAAATTCATTCTTCTTCCCACTTTTGCCCGTATTTTTTACGCATCACACACTTATCTTTTCATCAACAACCATTCATTCTACAGATACTTCAGGATCATCTTCTTGTTCATAACTCACAAATTACGCTTTCAGGACATGTCACGTATACCTCTTCTCTCCTCACTCTTCTTTGTTCTTGTTTTCAGTAATTTCCTATAAGGGGTCTTCTCGTTTTGCCCCGGTCAAAGCCTGTCATCAACAGCCATAAGCAGCAACAGTAAGCAATCCTCTTTATTGTCTAATGCACTTTGATCTCCATTTCTGTTCAGTTTGTCAGAGACAATATTTATGCATGCTTTCTTCTGTTGTGACATTTTCCTGGTAGAAAACTCATGACAAAAAATATATATATTTTGGCTTGCACAGATGAGTCATTTTCCACCAGAAGATCAAGACTCCAGAAAGATGGAATCGGTTGTCAAGAGCAAATCGACTTTGTCCTCAAATCCTCCTTTTGTTGATCCTAACAAGGCAGACCGAATAGGAAAGTTCCGAGGAAATGTGGCTAACCCGGATTCACCTCGCGTAACCGGATTCGTAAAAATTACAGAAAATGTGGTTACCAACACTCTTCTTGATCCCAAAAAGATGGATCCACTCTGCAAGCCTGCATTAAATGCAGGCCAAAAGGGGCCTCCAAATTCTCAACTCTCAACAAATTCAACCCCTCTGACAACATCTTCCTTGCCAACAAACAACAAGCCGAATGACATGGTTAAGACCAACCAAGTCGCGGCCACCGCTCGTAGTAATAGCTTAGAAAGTAGCAGTGGATCCCTTAAGCCTCACACTGGCGGTGACACGCGATGGGACGCAATCAATTTAGTAAATGCCAAAGGTGCAATTACCCTCAGCAACTTTCGGCTTCTAAAGCGCCTTGGATATGGAGACATTGGCAGTGTCTATCTGGTTGAACTTAGAGGAACCAATACCCACTTTGCAATGAAAGTGATGGATAAAGCTTCTCTTGCGAGTAGAAACAAGCTCCTAAGAGCTCAGACTGAGAGGGAGATTCTTGGACTTCTTGATCACCCCTTCCTACCTACTTTATATTCTTATTTTGAGACTGATAAATTTTATTGCATAGTGATGGAGTTTTGTAGTGGAGGCAATCTGCATTCTCTTCGACAGAGGCAGCCTAACAAGTACTTTACAGAGGAAGCTGCGAGGTGAGGAGTCTGTTGCCTACATCTGTGATTTGCCTGTCCTGTTTATTGAATCCATCTATGCATATACTCATTTTAATTGCTATACATGGTTTGAGCTGGAAGATTACCTGAAATGAGTGACGCTCAGCGAAATATCAAATGTTGCAGCTGGCATTTTTAGCAAAACAGTTGAAGGGAAAAAACAATTTAGTAAAGTGAGGTAAAACCAAAACAATTTAGCAAATAGGGGTCTTTTTGCAGCAGCTTTTTTGACTCACTTAGGCGTATTCCGCCCCAAATACTAGTAGAATACGCGTTAGCAGTTTTTTGTTTTATCTTTTGCAATATATATATATATATATTTTGGTTTCTTTCAGCTTATTTTTATTTTTATTTATATTTTTTAAATGAAATAAAATTATTAAAATAAAAGGTAATTATTAATTTATTATTTAATTTTAATTAAAAAAATATATATTTTATTAATTTTTTTAAATAAGTATAATTATTAATTTATTATTTTATTTTATTAGTTGACAAATATTTTTATTAAACTCCTTTTTAATGAGACACAATTACTCAAATAAAACACAATTATTTAAATACGATACAATTATTTTATTGTAATTTTTTTAATTAATAAACTTGAATATAGATTAATAATTATGACTCATTTGAAAAAAATAATAAAGTATATTTTCAATACAATTATTAACTATAGACATTGAATAATAAATTAATAATTGTGTTTATTTGAATAATTGTGTCTTGTTTAAAAAATAATTTAATAAAATAATTTTTCATTTATTAGAATTGAATAATAAAATAATAGTTATTTTTTATTTCAATAATTTTGCCTCATTTAAAGAATAAATGGAAAAACAAAAAAAAAACTTAAAGAAAACCAAGAAAATAGAAAAAAAATGCGAAGGACAAAACAAAAAATACGTAGGCATATTCCACTAGTATTTGGGGCTGAATATGCCTAGGTGGGTTAGAAAAGCTGCTACAATGGTCAAAAGACCTCTATTTGCTACCAACGACCTCTTGGTTCAGTGGTAATGGGGGCTGAACTTGGTAGGGCGGACCACGGTTCGATCCCCCGTAACGTCGATTGGAAGGAAATGAACCTTAACCCCCAACTCCTTCCAGAACCGGATTAGTCTCGGCCCAGTGGGTCGAGGATATCGGGGCTTTAAAAAAAAAAAAAACCTCTCTTTGCTAAATTGTTTTGGTTTTACCTCACTTTGTTAAATTGTTTTTTTCCCTTCTACTGTTTTGCTAAAATGCTCAGAAAATTGTGCACTACTATTACAGAAATTATAGTGCAACTAACGAACTGAGGCATCAATGACAATAGATTAAGAGTTTGAATCAATGTCCATCTCTGTCTGTGACAGGTTTTTTGCATCGGAGGTGTTGTTAGCACTTGAATATCTACACATGTTAGGCATAGTATACAGGGATTTGAAGCCAGAAAATGTGCTGGTGAGAAATGAGGGACATATCATGCTGTCGGACTTTGATTTATCGTTACGCTGCTCAGTGAATCCTACCCTGGTGAAATCTTCATCTGCACATGTGAGCAATGTGAGTGGAAATGGAGGTGGAGGGATCTTAGATGATGAACATGCAGTGCATGGATGTATGCAACCATCAACATTTTTCCCACGCATTTTGCCTGGCAAGAAGAGCAGAAAGTCTAAATCGGACTTTGGACTGTTTGTAGGAGGATCCCTTCCTGAGTTCATGGCAGAGCCTACAAATGTGAGATCAATGTCATTCGTAGGAACACATGAATATTTAGCTCCAGAGATAATCCGTGGAGAAGGACATGGGAGTGCAGTGGACTGGTGGACATTTGGAATCTTCTTGTATGAGCTGCTACATGGAACAACACCGTTCAAAGGATCAGGAAATCGTGCAACGCTCTTCAATGTAGTAGGACAACCATTGAGATTTCCAGAAAGTCCACAAGTGAGCCATGTGGCTCGGGATCTCATAAAAGGACTTCTTGTGAAGGAACCCCATAAGAGGATCGCTTACAGAAGAGGCGCAACAGAAATAAAACAACATCCTTTCTTTGAAGGCGTGAACTGGGCACTTGTGAGAAGTGCACTGCCTCCACACATACCTGAACCTGTTAATTTCTCACAATTTGCCAGCAAAGAACAAGCCGCTGCTGGAAAGAAGAACAATGTTGGAGGTGACAAAAACACTGGCAATCCTAATGATTCTTATATAGATTTTGAATACTTCTAGGAATAGCACCTAAAACTCTTTCAACACAACAGAAACAATGACTGTTGCCTGTACAAAACAATATTCAACTCCTATCAATAACTCCATTTATATATATTTTTTTCATTTTCCTTTTATAATCAGTAAAATCTTTTTTATTTGATGATTTAGTTACACGAACTAAAGGTAAAGAAAATGAATTATGGATGAATCGTTATAGCTTCCAATTTATTATCAATACACAAAGAAGGTTTTTAGTTGTCCTCTATTACACATTTACAGTAGGCCAAGTTAGTCCTTTTTTGTGTGTTGATGCACACATAATTATCAGAAAATATTGATTTTGGATTTTGTCGGCATCAAACAATATGACATATTTATTTAAGGATTGATAATGGAACTGGAACATTTTTGTTAGTATAGTGGTAAGGATTGTATTACGGCTACAACAATAAAAACTCACTGCAAGTGCAGGTGGATTAAACCAGAAGTAAACACGGTAGCAGTAGCACATGCTACTAGGCTTTCGGTCAGTTCGTTACAAATCGAATCGATCGATCAACAAACCGGACAAGTCGAACAAAGTGTTTGACGGAAAATGATGTCTCAGAAATTGAAAGTTCAATAAGAAATCGAAGGATACGGGTGTGTTGGGCTTGAAGGAATTAGTGGAACAGAACGAAGGAAAAACCCAAAGCCCAAAAGCGAAAGCTAGCTCAACTCAACTCGGTAGGTGTTGTGTTGTGTTGTGTAGTTTGTGAGAGAGAACAGAGGAGGGTTTGAAATGAATCTAGCTAGAATTGTGACGCGAGTATCATCGTTTTCCCTTTAATTGTGGGTTTAGTGAAACGAGGATCGTGAGCGTAATGTATTTTACCCAAAATGAAGGAGCACCACCACCTCCTCCTCCTCCTCATCCAGGGCTCGATTATCCCTTCAATTCTAAGCGCTCTTCTCAAGGTTCTTCTACTAAATCCATTACTTTTTATTAACCTCACTCTTCTTCTTCAATTCTTTCCCCTATACTTACTCAGTACAATACTTAAAACCTTGCTTTAATTTCTCCTTCTAATACTCTTATCAGCTATTCCTCACTGTATTGCTACATCCATCACTTTATCTTAACTTCAATTTTTTTATTCCTTTCTGAACTTTCTTTTAAGCATATTTTTACTATAACTATTAGTTACTATATACTTGCATGTACTATGTATTTATAGTGCTATATCATCCTCTTTTGACTGCGCTTGGGCAAACTGGAGCTTGGTATTCACCCAACCCTTTAACCAAGCGTGCTAAATATGACCATTTGCCTCAATATCCACAACGCCCCGGAGAGAAGGATTGTGCCCACTATATGCTCACAAGAACTTGTAAATTTGGCAATACCTGCAAGTTTGACCATCCTACTTGGGTTCCTGACGGTGGAATTCCAGATTGGAAAGAGGTGACAGCTCTTTTATATTATTATTTGGACGTATATATGTATACTTTCTTATTAATGCCATATTTTTATCAACCTTTATTTAGCTTTGTCATTCATCTTCTAAGGTATATACGGTCATGGATTTAGCTAGTAACTTAACGATAAATTTTCAAATGTGTGCTTTCCTCTAAATTGCAGTTACGGTCTTTCACAACAATGCTACATCTGATTGTTTTTTTTTTGTACTAGCTTTGCAAGGTGAAATGATTTCACAAATTCTTATTTTTCCTGCGTCTAATGTACTTCCAGTTATGCAATTTAACTCTTACGTAAACAAAACTAGGAGCACCTAACTTCTTTATTTTTTGGAGAGCTTGGTTGCTTTAGAGCAGTGATTGTTAAGAATTCCAAATTGCAGGCTCTGATAGCATATATTAGCTTGCAGGTCTTCACATAATGGTAAAATCCTGACCTTATTACTGAACAACATATGAACAAAATGGCCAATGACCATGCCTTACTTGGTGAAGACACACCAGTGATTTTTGTTTGTAAACATTTCAAATGCAGCCAATATTTGTGAAGACATACAGATTGCCACCTAAAACTTATAATAGGAATGCCATTGGGCATACTTCTGTAATTTCTCCACAACATAGAATGTGATTGACTTGTCATATGTTATTGTAATGTTTACTTTATGTTTTTTTTTTGTTTAGGTTCCACTCTTTTCCACTAATGAACCCCCACCCGACCGCCCTGGAGAGCCTGATTGTCCAGTATGTACATGACTCCACTGATTTCTCTGCAAAGGAATTGCAGTGTTGTTTACTGTTTGCTGATATATTGTTCATTTGACACTGCAGTACTTCCTCAAAACTCAGAGATGCAAGTATGGGTCTAAATGCAAGTTTAATCATCCAAAAGATAAAATGCTTTCGGTTAGTGCTCATGCAATGCATATCATTTTGTGGTTTTACTTTGAGTATTATAATATGACAATCTGTGGTGGATTCAGGGTGGCGTAGAAAGTAAAGAATCTTCTTTGTTACCTGACAGGCCTTCTGAACCTTCATGTGCTGTAAGATGTCAATCTTTTTCTTTGTACTGAAAGTTTCTTATAAGCTAATTTTCATGTTAGTTAATTGTTTTTAAATCAAACAGTTCTATATGAAAACTGGGACATGTAAGTTTGGTGCATCATGCAAATTCCATCATCCAAAGCATATCCCCATGTCACTAGTGGAGCAAGAGAGTGATAATGGAGGCCAAGTTGATTCAATTGTTAAGAATGGCAGCGCAAATGTGGATTCCAATATGATAAATACTTCATATTCTATAAACCAAGCATTATTTCATAACTCCAAAGGACTTCCAATAAGACTGGTAATATATTTTCTAGAAACTGTTCGAATACATTCTTTGGTGCAGCTTTGTGTGCCTTTGTGCTATCTTTTCATGAAAGAAAAGTGAAGTAGGCATTTTGATGATAAAATTAATGTTGTGAAATCTGATTATGGCAGGGTGAAGTGGATTGCCCATTCTACATGAGAACTGGCAGGTGATTTTCTGCTGGCATATTCAGAATGTAAATGATGATTCACGGCATGTGTTGTAAGTAATCTTATGGTTCTTGTTTTTCTCACAGTTGTAAGTATGGCACCTCTTGTCGTTACAACCATCCTGACAGGACTGGTATGTGCAATTTTATGAGTTTTGTGTAAAACTTGTAATAGCCTGTATTTAATCTCTATATTTCAACGTTTGAAAACTTACTTACTCTTTTGTAGCAATCAATGCACCTGCAATGTTAGCCTCTTCATCTGCATATAATCTGGACATTGGAATTGCTGATTCAACTGGCTCTATATATCAAACTTTTGACACCAGGTTGCCTCATTCAATGGTAGGTTATTGGTCATATTTCCTTTAATTGATGGCTTGTTTTTTCTCATGAATAACTGATTTTTTGCTTCTGGTATTCTTACATTTCAATAATTGATTATTGCTTGCTTTAAGAATACACAAAACTTTCAGTGTTTTCTATTGTCTTTTTTTTTTCCTTTTTCCTCTTTAACATTTCACGATACTAACAGGATACTCGATGTGCAAATCCTCTGATGTAATATGGATTCTGACAGTTTGTTTGTCTGTTACAGCTAAGAGTGGGACCCACCATCCTTCCTCAACGTCCAGGACAGCCAGTATGTGATGTATGCACATTTGATTCCTACGCTTTGCCTTGCTGTATTTTTTTATATTTTTGTTAGTTGAGGGTTGGGAATTTCACATCATGTGATTCCTCTTTAGCTTTTCTTTTGGGGTTATTGTCTTTGGAATTTCTGATATTTATTTTCCTTCCATGTTCAGCATTATAACAAGACTGGGGAGTGCAAGTATGGTGAAAGATGCAAATTTCATCACCCTATTGATCGGCTTGCACCGGCAGTAAAGCTTACCCTTGCTGGATTACCCAGGAGAGAGGTATGAAATGTTTAGGTTTTTAAGTGAAAGGATAAGAATTGCAATCTTTTGGGCCACATCAATTAACATCATCAAAGTGGAGTTTTGTCATCAAGGATGGCGTTGCATTCTCCATGTTTTCTTTGAGATGGCTTTTTTTTTTCCTCTCCTGTAGGAAAGATCAGGGTGGCGTAGGAAGCTTTATTTGTTGACAAATAGAATTAGTTTTGAGGAATGTTAATGATTTAAAATTGTGCTTATACGTCTAAGACATGTCAAAAGGTTGTCATTTTTTCTTTTCCTTCTCTTTGATTGCAATGTATGTCACGTAGCTATAGTTGCATGAAGTTTGGAGTCATTAACTAAATGGGTTGAAAGAGTTTAGCAATGAACATTTCGGTGACTGCATGTGCAAAACCCAAAGCAAAGCTGAAGTACCTTGAGCATGTAGCTGGTGATGGGGAGTTAACTTCTAGTTAAGGGGCATTTAATATGTTCTGTGCAGCTACTTTCCATGCTTTTTTATACATTTGTACATTTTTGTGGGTGAAAACTTGTACAGGGTGCTGTTCATTGCCCATATTACATGAAGACTGGATCGTGCATATATGGTGCGACGTGCAAATTTGACCATCCAACCCCAGGAGAGGTCATGGGTATTCGATCACAAGAAGATGGTGGCTAGGCTGAGGGCATCTGAGCGGGTGCATGCGGAGATCCTTATGTTTGCTATATTTTGCTCCCTTTTTTGGCCTTTTTTCCTGAGTATTTGTAGCAGAAAAAATGATGGGCCATCATGCGTATGTATTAGGAAAATGAATGAGATAGAGGAGCGTTATTATCCTACTTATAATGTATTGCAATTGAGCAACCATAACCATGTTTCATATAATTGGTTTTATATTCAACTGAGGTCTAGTTTCTGTACTGTAACTGTTATAAATTTGGTTCACAGCTTGCTGTTTTTTAGCTGGGGTGGTTTAGTGTAGTAAAAAGGGAAAGATACCGAAGAAATCTTACGGTGGAGTTTAAATAACAAATAATGCGAAAAGAAGAAAAAAGAGGGAAGGGCGTGGCACTACTAGGATCGTTAAAATATGTCTCCCACTGGATAATGCTTTTACTCAACACATACATAAAAAACTTCAAGCATTGAACTTGAACACATCGATCGGTTTATCCACGACAATTAAATGATTATGCAAACGCAGGCACAAGCAGTAGCCTTATCCCTTTCTTCTTTTTCTTCTTCATGTATATTCAGTGGCAACCCTCCGGCAAAGTGCCCCCGTGGTTTCCACCTATTCACCAAACCAAAACATAGTCCTACTTCCACTTCCAACCTCAGAAACTTGAGGCTCCGTGTCAATTCCACCGACTCATGCTCTCCTCCTCCTCCTCCTCTTCCTCCTGATCAGGTTTTTTTTTTTCTTATGGCCAAGACTAATGCTTTTCTATTTCTTTTAGCATAACTAGTTCAACTGATGAATGGTTGTTGATGAACATTCAAAGGAGGATGACAAAAATTGGCAGAGAAAGGTTCCAGAGTTTCAAACTCTGTTTAGGAGATTCTGGAAAGTGGCTGCTCCTTATTGGTTCTCTGAAGATGATAAGAACCATGCAAGAATACGCCTTGCCTCCGTTTTTGCTCTCACTTTGGCCACTACTGGCATTAGTGTTGGCTTCAATTTCCTCGGCCGTGACTTCTACAATGCTCTTGCCAGTATGTCTTTCTTATTCTAAATATACCGATCCTTCCTTTTTCAGATATCTTTATTGAATCTAATTGATGTTATCTTCTGGGTATGTTAAAAATAAAATACAGACAAGGACCAAGAGCAATTCACCAAGCAGTTACTCTACTATTTGGGTGGTTTTGCTGTAGGAATTCCGGTGAGCACTCAAAAAATATTGCTACCTGCATTTTCTTAGGTATTCCTTTTTACCAACTTACTACTTCTGCTGTTAAAGTTACTGCAACTCCAATATTACCAGCTAGCTGTTCAATTGCATCAAACACATCACTTGCGCAGCTATGTTTACTCAGTTTTAGTAGTAATTTTATGATTTTACCATTTGACTTTTTACCAGTGTTTGTAATTTTCACGTTAATAATTGGATTTTGGCGGCTTTGTTTGCATGCTTCTCATGACCTCTTTATCTTTCATCTCTCAGTTCTTTGTATTAAGAGATTATGCACGAGAGACTCTAGGTTTGAGATGGAGATCTTGGATGACAAAATACTACATGGAGCGATATTTAAAGGATCAGACATTTTACAAGATTCAGTCTCAATCTATTATTGATAACCCAGATCAACGGATTGTCGATGATCTAAGTTCCTTCACAGGGACAGCCCTTGCCTTCTCCTTGACACTTTTCAATGCTTTTGTCGACTTGATATCATTTAGTAACATCTTATATGGTATCTACCCTCCACTGTTCATTGTTTTGTTTGTGTACTCTCTTGGCGGAACAGCTATTAGTATTTATCTTGGAAAGGTTAGCTGCTCTTAATTGTTATAGACATAGTTTCCAATCTTATGGTCCTGATCAAATGCGGCAAATAACATTAGTCAACAGAAATTTCTTTCTCTCATATTTCCAGGAATTGGTTACTCTGAATTTCTTGCAAGAGAAAAAGGAGGCAGACTTTCGCTATGGACTTGTGCGCGTTCGAGAAAATGCCGAATCAATCGCTTTCTATGCTGGTGAAGAAAATGAAATGCAACTTTTGCTGCAGCGTTTTAGAAGTGCTTTTGAAAATTTGAAAGTAAGGATGTTCTATTGATCTCCTATACTTGTTATTACTTAACATGCTATTTTCCCTCATGCCGTCTCTGAAAGACTAAATAAAGTTGGATCTTGGCTTAGTACAACAGAAAGAAGACTGAAATTGGTAAAAAGTTAGTGAGCACGAATCACGATAGAGATCAGTGAGCAAAAATAATGAATTAGATATTTGCGTCTATGCATATTGTGTTGTACACAATTACTATAAGATAGTGCCTTCAGATAGGTTAATCCTTTGCAAGTTTGTTGTAATTCAATTATTTTTTGAAAAGTATGAATTCAGTTACTTACTCCATGTCCTTTTTCTCATTACATTCAGCAACTGTTGATATCGTCAAGAAATCTGGAGTTCTTCACCAACGGCTATCGGTATCTAATTCAGATTCTTCCTGCTGCTGTTGTCGCTCCCATGTATTTCTCTGGAAAAATTGAATTTGGTGTCATCAATCAGTCTGTCTCAGCTTTTAACCATATCCTTGGAGATTTTTCTCTCATTGTATATCAATTTCAAGCCATAAGTGCATTTTCAGCAGTCATTGATCGATTAGGTATGTTCTTCCTATCCATCCTTCTGCCTTTTATCTCCACAACATGCTTGATGCACTTCTATCAGTTTCGACCTTCACAAGTTAATTTTATCTTGTTATTTGCTTCCATCAATGTTGAACTTCACTAGTTAACTTATATATATATAAAGCAGTGTGATTTCCAGTTCTCGACTATTTGGATGGTTTATGGATACAGTGCAACAATATTGTTGAAGAAGTACAGATATTTTATTATCAACTTTGACTTTATGATATAATATGCAGGGGAGTTTGATGATATTCTGGATAGCGGCATCTCTGGAAGTTCCTCTAAATCTTCAGAGGAGATTTCTCTTACATACTGTGATTCGAAAAGTTCACTAACTCTGGAATCTAATGGATCTGTGCTGGTTGACAAGTGTAAAAAATTGTTAGAAGTGGAGAATTTGACTCTATGTACACCAACAAATAAAGCTGCTTTGATCAGAGATTTATCATTGGAAGTCAGTGAAAAGGATCACATACTGGTTAGTGTTGTTCTTTTGCGCGATATGTTCTTTTATTTAATGTCTTGAGCTAGTGAATGATGATGTGTGGATTTATGCACAGGTGGTGGGACCCAGTGGGAGTGGCAAAACTTCTTTATTAAGGGCTCTTGCCGGTCTTTGGAACACTGGAAAAGGAAAGATCACCTTTTACATTGATGATGAGTATGAATCTCAGTTGCCAATGTCTTCTTCTCTAGAAAACAAGAATTCTCGTAATGCCACTGGAGGAATTGGAAGACCAATAAACAGAAACAACAGAGGGATATTTTTTCTTCCTCAGAGACCGTATATGGTTTTGGGAACTCTTCGTCAACAATTGCTGTATCCTATATGGGATGATGATGTAATTCCCTTGTCAAATGGTATGTTGGCAAATAAAACAATTTATCTTCCATGTCTTAGCTGTCGCAGTTATTGAATGAACAGATAGGATGTCTAGAGATCAAATGTGATTGCACTGAAATTCACGACATTAATAATGGCAGGCAAAAACACTTTTGCATCTTAAATTGATTTACATTGCTTTGACAATTAGCAGTCGAGCAAAATGTTTGGCAGGTACACTGCCCTTTTTGACGCGGATGTCAGTAGCAGACGAGGCAAATGAGAAGCCTAATAAGCCCACAACTGATGATTTAATACAAGTTCTAGAGAAAGTTCGGCTTGGTTATTTGCTATCTCGTTTCAATAGTCTAGACGCTACACAAGAATGGTCAAGTGTTCTTTCACTTGGTGAGCAGCAGCGTCTTGCGTTTTCTCGGTTGTTACTTTCAAAACCAAAGCTGGTTCTGTTGGATGAATCTACAAGTGCATTGGATGAAGACAACGAGGTAATTTTGGAATTACCTTTTTTCCATGTCTGCCACCTCAGCTAAGGCGAACGACTTTGTGCCTTGGTGTGTGCGAATAGGAAGCCATTTTTTCAAAAAAAAAAAAGTTAGTTTATTCTACATTAGGACCTCTAAGTTTAGAATGATGAGCATGCTTTCTTAATTATTTACTTAAATCGAGCCTGACCTTGTAAACATGAGATCCAAATTTTATTTGTTGTAAAACTAGTCATTCTTTACTTGTGTTCAAATCAATGATTTTTATATGTAGTATTTATGTGATGGTAGACTTTGAGTCACATGATAAATGTAATCATACTGTTGGGCTATTGCAGGAACATTTGTACCGGCAGATTGAAGCAGCTGGGATTACATATGTTAGCATTGGGCACAGGCGAAGCCTTTATGAACATCACAACAGGGCTTTGCGTATATCCACTGCGGATCCAAGTAGCAACAATTGCAATTGGTGTATCGAGTCAATTGATCGTGATGCTTTGTACAGTCAGTCAAATCGTTAGCAGGTAATTAAATGTTCTTGTTCCTGTCTTTATTGGGTTACTTTTCTTTCCTTGAAACAAAAAGAGGTAAAGAATATGCTGGAAATGACAATACTTTTAGTAGAAAAGTAGAAAAAAATATTTTTTGCAGCCCTCTTTGCAGTTTACTTGGTGAAATTTTAACTTTCAACGTCGTGAGCTGGTTCCTGAGATTCTTTCTATGATGTATGTCTGCAAGTACATATATGATAATTGTATGAAAAAAAATAAAGCATGAATATTTGTATTTTAAATATGGTGGTTATTCGGATATATTAATGGAATTGGAATTGATTATGGAGTGTTGAGCAGGGGCAATGAAGTTAGTGATCCGTAATAAAAATGATGGTGATGGTGGTGTATTATGGATGGTTAAGTAAGGTGAGGCAAATTGTAGAATGATGTTGAATTATTTAGTGGATGCATGCATGGTGATGGTGGGAGTTGTTGAGTTCAAGGGCAAATTCAGAATTTTGAGCAGCAAGTATTCATGTCCTTAGTACTACTTTCTTGTATGTGAGTCTCACATCACATTGAGCCTGTAGCCAGCCACTTGGCTTGGCTTGGTCTCATAGTCTTCTTCTTCATTTTGGGATAAAGGCAGAATTGACAAACACGGTCACATATGTAGGTTTGCTAGCATTAGGTGACTAATATTAGGTGATGGATGTGGGTACCTACAACTAATATTGTTATATATGTATGATGTGTATAGGTTGTTACAAACGTACAGTAAAAAAGAAGTTTGTTATGAAAGCATATGATGACACTTTGTCTGTATGTGTAATCTATAGCACAATAGAATCAGAAATGAAATCAGCTTTTCCATCCTTCCTTCTTTCTCAATATATACTTTTCTTCTTCATCTGCAACTTGCTATATCAACAACCAATGAACCTTTCACCATAAAAGTTATTAATATGCAGTGTTGTTTGGATTGGAGCCACCGTGGGGCGCTAGTACTTGTTTTGAATCTAAATTTTCAATTTTCTAATGATATACTGGCGTGGGTTCCCGGTTATCCTAGAAGAAAACATCATCTGTAAATTTGTATCTGCAAGTTTTCTTATTCTAAGTCGAGAACGAGGGTGGGTACCATTTGTGAAAAATCTTTTGAGAAAGATAAAGCGACAGTTAATACAAGTAAATACGACGTGAATGCAGTTATCAATTACAAAACCATTCGGTCTATAAATATACTAATGACAACTACAAAAAGATTCTCGCACATGTTTCTTTACTTGTATTTTTTTGCTTTCATAAATTTCATTCTCGTTCATACAGGAAACTCATTGTTTGTTTGCAATGACAATGGTTCCTTAGCATAAGTGTTCCTCTTCATTTGTAACTTGTAATATTTTATTTAAAGTATGTCACATTTTAGTTTTAAAGTTCCAATTTTTCCTTTTATTCTAGTATTTTTATTTTCATGTTCTTTATTTTATTAATTTTTTTAAAGTAATTTAATTTAGCTTACTTATTTTCATAATTAAAAGTCTTAAACATTAGGTGAAGCATAAAAAACACAACTTATAAATGTTGCCAGAAAAAAAATCAATAGAAACAATAACATAAAGAACATAAAAATAAACAAAAAAAATTCTGATTGTAATTCATTGGGACTACTCATAACAGTTACTATTGTTGTTTTTCAAAACAAGTGCAGCGTATTTTATTCTTTATTGTGCATACTTATTGTTTGGTTTCACTTTCAGTTTGAAACTCGTGACAAGGAAATATTGTTTGTTGTTTTCCTATGCAAATACAATCGTTGTGTCAATGACTTGGCTGTAATCTTTTTCATTTAAAATTTAATATAAGCTATTCATCAACTCCTCTTCATTTTTTTGTGCTGACCAAGTTGACACAATTTGACTGTAATCGTTTTCATTCAAAATTTTATATAAGCTATTCATCAACT
>CANYCX014817171.1:0-11489 GCA_948193385.1 Breynia disticha f. nivosa | reverse complement strand
AAATTCTTGAAATTCATAATCTAAATATAATTGACTAAATCTTCACATTATTTATTTCTTATGAATTATTTATTTAAATGAAAGCAAGTAATTGACTTAACTCCTCCTTCGTAATAATATATTTGTCGTCGTTTTCCTTTCGCGATCGACTTAACATTTCTGAAATTTTTAATTCTTAAAAATTTTATATTTCCACCCAAATTATTAAATAAAATAATTCGCGAAAAATTTCTCGGTATTTTATTCGTATATTATTTTAATATTTAATTAAAATACTACATTTTTACGAAATTTTGGGGTGTTACAACCTCACAGGGAAAATCAGTTGTGCACTATGAAAATTAGGAGAATTCGTAGGTCTGAATTGGTTTATTAGTTTTTCATCAGTTATTTTGCAGCATCCTGCAACTGACAAAAGATTAACGGTATTGGAACAGTGAGCTGGAGCAGGAGCCAGGCCCAGGGCTGCTGTTCTCGAAGTGGAGGCCTGGTGTTGGGAATCAGTCTAATCAGTCGCGATCCGGAACCATGTTTCAAATGCTTGTGAAGGATGTTAGGGAGGGAGTTCTTGTAAGTGTTTCATTCTAGTTCGAATTGGAATTATATGTTTAGATGCTTGTATCACCCAAATTTCAGGTGACAGTGATGAATTGTTTACAAATTCTTGCTCAAGACCCTTTCTTAGAATCGAAAATTGAAGCCTCGTCGTCTGAACAAGCCTCGCGCAGTGATGTATTGTGAACGAATTTTTTAACAGTCAAGTACTACCATTTTCCCTGCAGGTATTTGATATTTGCCGGCAACTTAGGGCACTTGCGGTGTTATTCCGATGAGGGAGAACACCTCCAAAAACTCAATGCCTTGAGCAGAACTTGAGAGGTCGGAAACGGTCTCTTGAAGACGAAGACCGAGAGGATTTGGTATGATGTTGAGAAGGTGAAATGTCATATGATTGGGAGGTGAGATTAGGAGTGAATAGATATTATCGTGTTACTACACCCAACCCAACACAACCGTATCAAAGGAAAAGTATTTACTCATTATTTTACATCTTTCCACGATCATCTTATGAAATAAAATATCTTTTGTCTGTGTTCTCAGTAATAAAGAGGTCAACCAACACATTGATGGTCCGAAATTTGACTCTGTAGAATTTTTGGTTCTATAGCGGTGTTGTCCTTAATTTGTGGTCTAATCTATTTTTTAAAAAAATTTAATTATTAAAAAAAATCTTATGAAATAAGGTATCGACCACTGTAGTGCACATGCTTAAGATATCAAAGTCAATATCGACTTTTGTGGCTTTTGTCTCATATATATATATATGGCAAAATATCGACCACTTTAGTACTCATTATTTAAAAATTTTGAGAATTGTAAAAATTAAATTATGGAGAATGAGTCAACATAATTAATAAAAATTATAATTTAAATTAATTTATAAAAACTTAATAATTTTTATAAGCATTTTAAAAATATAAAATTTATAATTTAAATTAATTTATGAAAAGCTTAATAATTTATATAATTATTTTAAAAATATAAAAATTAAAAAAAAAGTGTATAATACTAAGACAATAAAAAATCTTTAAGATTGTTCACATTTTAAAAATAATAAAATATAATAATCATTTGAAAGGTATTAATTTAGGAAACAGCACATGAAACGCTTCTGCTTTAAATGTTTCAGTTGAAAAAGTAGTAACTGCCACAAAAAACCTTCCGCTTTCTTCAGACACACCCGCCTCCAATCCTGATCCAACTATGAGCTCCGGTTCTTCTTCCGGAGGCGGCGGCCCAGCCTCCGACAAACAAAAGGAGAAGGCGAGAGTGAGCAGAACGTCGATGATTCTGTGGCACGCCCATCAAAACGACGCCGCTGCTGTTAGGAAGCTTCTAGAAGAAGATCGCGGTCTGGTTCACGCTAGGGATTATGATAACCGTACGCCGTTACACGTTGCGTCTTTACATGGATGGATCGATGTTGCCAAGTGCTTGATTGAGTTTGGCGCTGATATTAATGCGCAAGATCGATGGAAAAATACGGTGGCGTTTCATTTTCATTTTTACTAGTTGATTTTAGATTTCTCTTTAATTAATGCATTTTTAATTGGATTTTATTTGTTTAGCCTTTAGCGGATGCGGAGGGAGCAAAAAAGCATAGCATGATAGAGCTGTTGAAATCTTACGGTGGATTATCATATGTGAGTGTGTATGTGTGTTTTAATGTTGTGTTAGTTATTTGAGATTGTGAATGTGAGAATGGTGTATGATGTTTGGACTGTAGGGACAAAATGGGAGTCATTTTGAACCCAAGGCTGTGCCTCCTCCTTTGCCAAATAAATGTGATTGGGAAATTGACCCTACCGAGCTGGACTTTGCGCATTCATCTATTATTGGCAAGGTAATTCTTCATTCTTTCTTGCTTCTCAAAACTATGCTCTTGTTTCGCTGTGTTTTGTAGTTTATGTGCTTTTGAATGTTTCGCAATGATTGTGGTTGTGGCATGCCATCACTACTTATCGTATTGGATTAATTTTGTTTTCAATGTGATTGCTGTTGTGTCTGAACAAGGAAATGTGATGACTCTATGACGTCGGGGGTTTGTATTTGGCTAATTGCTTGTGCGGTGATAGTGCTTGGTTTTGTCGTAGAAACTAATGTGGTTTGTAGCCTTACTTGTTATTGCTTCAAATGAATTCTTTTGTTCAGTTTCTTCCTGTTAGATTACATTTAACTTGAGATCAGTAGCCTTACCTATTGTCTTATTATGCATACACGTGTACCCGTCCTTGCTACTAGACTTTGTGCTTTTGAAGTTAAGACCTGCATCTTACAATTTTTTTTCAGGGTAGAATGGCCATATATTTTCTAGCCAATGTTTAATTTTATCTGCAATTTTTTTTGTGAATAAGCATCTTCTCATGTTGGCAGGGATCTTTTGGCGAAATTTTGAGGGCCAATTGGCGTGGAACACCAGTAGCAATCAAACGCATCCTTCCATCTCTTTCTGATGATAGATTAGTGATGTATGTCCTTCTTTACATTTTCTTTTAGCTGAGTTGCGTCTGATTTGGTAGAAGTCAGAACCCAAACGAAATTTATAGATTTCACTGTTAACTCTGATCCAAAAATGTTATATTCAAGTTCATGGGTGATAGTTGCTGCTCTGATTTTAATATTTCACCGTGTAATACAATTGACAAAATGAAGAAAAAGGGAATTCCATGTATTCCATGTATATTGTCAAGATATTGTACTATCTTACTATTTGCAGCTACAATATATTTCGTCTCTACACCAATATGCTATTATGTGTATTAAATAACTTGTGTTCAACTGCTTTTGGAATTCAGTCAGGACTTCAGACATGAGGTTAATTTGCTTGTGAAGCTTCGGCACCCTAACATAGTCCAATTTCTGGGAGCTGTCACTGAGAAGAAGCCCCTTATGTTGATAACTGAGTATTTAAGAGGGGTATGTCAGTCATCTGTTTCTCAAAATTTTCTGTTTCATATGCTGAAGATTTCAATGTTCATGAAAGGTTAATTTACAAAAACAATCTTTCTTGATCATAAAGTTGGTCTATGTTTATAGGGTGATCTTCATCAATACCTTAAGGAGAGGGGTGCACTTAGTCCTTCTACAGCTATAAACTTTGCGCTGGATATTGCCAGGTATTATCATTTTTTTATTCTTTTTTCTTGACTTTTTAAGAGGTAGTCTGGTATACTGGTGACTACAGTTGCTAAATATGTTGTTTTAGTTGGATGTTAAGTCTATGGTGATATTTGCCTGAAAGAGTGTAACTTCAACCCAACAGGAGTAAAGAGGTTTTAGGAAAAAAAATGTCAAATTATCTTGTGAGATAATTTACTCTTCCATCATATTGGTTCATGGGAAGTATTTGCATTTCTTTAAGTTTTTTGGGAGATATTGTTTATTGACCAACTATAATCCATATCTTAGGGATATGATTCTGATTATCCTAATCTGAGCTCGATATTATATTTATCAGAGGCATGGCTTATCTTCACAATGAACCAAACGTCATTGTTCACAGAGATCTAAAACCAAGGTGAGTTCATTGCCTGCTAATTTCTGTTGACCTACATTACCGATTGTCGTGTACTCTGCTTTTACATTTTCCAACTAGTCTTCTGCTTTATCTATATATCTAGCACATTACTTCACCTCCTTCACATCAAGCACTTCTCCATTGAAGTTTAAATTGTTTTCAGACATTGGGAATATGTCAGTAATATTTGTCAAATTATCGCTCTTCTTATCAGGAATGTTCTTTTAGTCAACTCCAATGCAGACCATTTGAAAGTTGGAGATTTTGGACTAAGCAAGCTCATCAAGGTTCAGAACTCTCATGATGTGTATAAAATGACTGGCGAAACAGGAAGTTGTCAGTATCTATTGAGAATTTCTCGTAAACTTAATTTGCTCTTGTAGTTATTTCTCATTGCTCTTCTTGGAACAAAATAACAGACCGCTATATGGCCCCTGAAGTTTTCAAGCACCGGAAATACGATAAGAAGGTTGATGTTTTCTCCTTCGCAATGATACTATATGAGGTAAATGCGTTTCTGCTAGATACATAAAAAACACAGATGAGTACTAGAATCTAGCTGTAACCAATTATATTCTCCATTCTAGATGCTCGAAGGGGAACCGCCACTAGCCAATCATGAGCCGTACGAGGCAGCCAAAATTGTCGCAGAAGGACAAAGGCCAAGTTTCCGTTCTAAAGGATACATGACTGAATTGAGAGAGTAAGCGATTTCTTCTTTTTTTTTTTTAATAAATAAAGTTTGCAATTATGTATCGCAAATTTAATGCCAAAACTAGATGGTTCCCTGATTATCTTTGGCAATGAATGCTTTTAGATTGACAGAACAATGTTGGGCGGCCGACATGAACAAGAGACCCTCTTTCTTGGAAATCCTCAAGAAGCTTGAAAAGATGAAGGAAATTTTACCAACGGGAACAGATTATCACTGGAGTTTATTCAACACATAGCCTTGAGTGCAACCATGTGGACAAATCAATTGCCATTTCAACAACGAGTCATTTGTGAAGACCCCAAACTGCACAGATTGTTTTGTGAATATGCTTTACAATTAGTCCGATTAAAGATGGTCACACTTAGTTCACCCCGAGGAAAACCATCAAGTCATTTCATTCAGCACGCAAACATACATGAAATGAGCGTTGAGAGTTTTCCCATTGTATTTGCTGCTAGACATGAGAAAGCAAGACGTCATGTCTCAATAATTTGATTTTCTAGGTTTCGTTTCTTGTAAACTACTTGATTCCCTATGGATATGAGATGCTAGCTTCTTCGTCATGTGCCTAATATAGCGAAACAGTTTTTGAGCAATGTACATTGTATTGGTTTTCTTGAGTTGTTTCTTTTTCTCAAAGAAGTTCTTCAAATGCCATACTTTCCAATCCCACTACTATCATACAAAAGTTGAGAAAAAGAAACTATGCAAGAAAACCAATACAATGTACATTGCACATAAATTTTAATAAAGTAAAAGATCACATTAAGTTTTAATAAAAACTAAAATTTGTGTGGGCATGTATGTTATTTTTCAAAATAGTAGAATATGCACAGAAGACCAGCATTGTAATTTGTATTATTTTGTGAACTCCAGCGATATGTCGTTTTAAGTATTTCAATTTTTCAATGTAATTGTTTATCAACCCAAAAGGGTCCGATTGGTTGGGAATGGTTTGGTCGGTTTAAAATAATTCAGAGTTGGGTTTTTTTTGGGTTGAAGGAATTGTGGGAAAGTAGTAGCATTGTGTAGGCTTTGAGCCAGACAGTGTCAGAAGTAGAGGTCCGCCGCAAAAGGTGAGTAACTCACTGTGCAAATTCTTCATTACTAAATTAATTATCGATTTCGATTAGTGAATCTGATTGAAGGTGATTAATTCATAATGGATTCTCACTTCATTTCCCTTAATCCAACAACTTCTCTCCTCAAACAACGCTCTCCTTTTCAATTCCACTTCACTGCTTCTCCAACAATCAAATATTCCTCTCCAAGTGCGTATTTTTGTAATTACTTTTATTATTTTGTCTTTTTTCCTTTTAATTTAATTGATGTTTTTCTAGGGTTTCGTTGGAGCGGGAAAGTAAGGTGTGGAATGAAGTCGTATCGGTTATCTGAACTTAGTCATAAAGAGGTTAATCAACTCAAGGCGCGTCCTCGAATTGATTTCACTTCAATATTTGGCATTGTTAATCCCATTGTTGAAGATGTGCGCAGCCGCGGTGATTTCGCTGTTAAAGAGTTAGTTATATTCATTTACCTATTGGTTTTTACATTTCGGTTTTTGTTGTCAATTTTGTTGGAGTTGAATTTATCTGCTGTTTGGTTTTGTAGTTATACGGAAAGATTCGATAAGGTCAAACTTGATAATGTAGTTGAGCTTGTTTCGGACTTCCCTGATCCTCAGGTGATTTTCTTCAAATGTAAATTTGCAATCTTGCAAATTTGAACTTTGTTTTTGATCCTTTCTTTTTCTTTCTTTTTGTTTGCTATATTACAGCTTGATGCTGATGTTAGGGAAGCATTTGATGTGGCATATGACAATATATATGCATTTCATCTTACCCAAAAATCGGCTGAAAAACATGTGGAGAACATGAAGGTGAGTGAATCAATGTGCATGGGTTTTTGGTTTTATGGAGTTCTTCAAATTTGAATGATGCTAGTTATTTGATTTGCTCCAGGGAGTAAGATGCAAAAGAGTGGCTCGGAGCATTGGTTCTGTAGGGCTCTATGTGCCAGGGGGAACGGCTGTTTTACCTTCAACTGCATTAATGCTTGCTGTTGTAAGTGAAAACAATGTCTTATATTAGTTATTTTGGTGTATTTGAGGTTTTGCATTGTGTAACATGAACCTATTTGTTTGACATTTTAGTTTATGCTGTGAACCAGCCTGCACAGATTGCTGGATGTAAAACTGTTGTTCTTGCAACACCGCCAAGTCAAGATGGCAGCATATGCAAGGTACAATTTGCACTGTAAATTATGATCGAGTCAGAGCTTAGCTGAGTGAGTTTGTTTTTATTGATTGAGATTTGTTAATGTACTTCACAGGAGGTACTTTATTGTGCCAAAAAGGCTGGTGTTACTCATATCCTTAAAGCTGGAGGAGCTCAGGTTTGAAACATTAATTTGATCACAGCAGCCACGACAGAAAATAGTTCATTGATATTTTGAGTGCATCGAGGAAGAATATATGTACTGGTGGTCTTACTATATCAACTTTCAAAATTTTGCAGGCTATATCTGCTATGGCTTGGGGGACAGAAACCTGCCCCAAGGTATTGACTTTTCCTCTTATCAAATCCGTTTGTCTCACATTAACTTATGATTTTATATTCAGATTTTAGAATCAAATAACAAATTTAATTGTTTCATATGTTGTTGCATTTTGCAGGTTGAGAAGATTTTTGGACCAGGAAACCAGTATGTCACAGCTGCAAAAATGATTCTTCAGGTATTGATGCCTTCAATTTTTGAGAGTTTGCTTATGGGTTTCTGTACTTCCACAGTGGAAGTTGAATAGCAATTGCGTCAAGTCTTTTGAAGAAATGATGTAACCCAAGAAAATCTTGTATTTTCTATATTTTCTCTTTCTTCTATCTTGCCAACAGAACAGTGAGGCAATGGTTTCAATAGATATGCCTGCTGGGCCTTCAGAAGTTTTAGTCATTGCTGACAAACATGCCAGTCCAGTTCATATAGCTGCAGATTTATTATCACAGGTGCATAGCTTTTCGAATTGCTTGCTTGATTGATCTATCTCTATAGAACATTGTATCATTGGTGGAATAATCTTTATTGATCGATCCACCCAGAGCCCGATTAATTATCATTACCAAATGTTATCTTACGTATCATTTTTTTTAGTTTGACTTTATAAATATGGTTCGATGCTCTTCTTATTAAATAGAAATGTATAATATTACAAGATTCCATCACATCCAGTTTCATTACATATTCTGCATTTGCATTTGCAGGCTGAACATGGGCCTGATAGTCAAGTTGTTCTTGTAATTACTGGGGATGGTGTAGATATGAAAGCTATTGAAGAGGAGATTAGTAAGCAATGCCAGAGTCTACCAAGAGGAGAATATGCGTCAAAAGCTCTTACTCACAGCTTCACTGTATTTGCACGCGATATGGTTGAAGTGAGTCCTGCTCCTTTCTTTGCTTCTAAGATCACTCTTCTTCGTTTCGGATTGAGAATCTTGTAAAACTGAAAAGAAAAAAGCAAAGTAAAAGCAATGCTAGGAGTAGGAAGTTTTTCTTGGTGTACAAGAATAGGAAGTGGATCATCGCTGGTTAATTAAATTATATCTGAGAATGCCTAGTAGATATATAGCATAATATTTGCAAGGTCTCCTCTGCTTGTGACATTCATCTTTTCTACACAGCATTTCAATTTCTAAACTTGTATGTTTGTTGACTGACTCCGATAGGCAATCTCCTTCTCAAACTTGTATGCGCCAGAACATTTGATCATTAATGTGGAGGATGCAGAAAAGTGGGAGAATTTTGTTGAGAATGCTGGTATGTTTCGTTTTATAGCTCTTAATCCCCTTTCTTGTACGCATTGTTTTTTCTTTCCCATTTGTAACTACAAATCAAACTGCAGGATCTGTGTTCTTGGGCCAGTGGACGCCAGAGAGCGTGGGAGATTATGCAAGCGGAACAAACCATGTTCTACCAACATATGGGTATGCACGGATGTACGGTGGGGTGTCCTTGGACTCTTTCCTAAAATACATGACTGTGCAGTCTCTGACAGAAGAGGGCCTGAAGAGTCTAGGTCCATATGTTGCTACGATGGCTGAAGTTGAAGGTCTGGAAGCTCACAAGAGAGCTGTAACTCTTAGACTTCAAGACATTGAAGCCAGGCAAGTCCCAAATATCAGATAATATACCCATTCCTAGTTTCTCTTTTTCAGGCTGAAGAATTCTTGACCTACTACATTTAGTCATAAGAATTCTGGCATTTTTGATGTATCATTCAAACGTATCTATCTATGTTGTAATCTTATTTTTGCTGGCACTGTAATTTTACAACAACATTTCCCAAAGGTGTGCCTTTCCTTCCCATTATCACCAGCTACAATCCACTATTTTCTTCAGAAAACTTTAATTTCATATTCACTCTCTGAATTACCTTGGAACTCTGACTCTGTGGATCTCTCTCGTCATAAAATCAGGTTCTGAACTAATATGCTCATTAGGTCTTCCATCTCCACATGCCCTTGTCATTGCCAATTCCCGTCAACACATGGTGTGCTCCCTCAGTGAAACCACCGGCAAGGATCTGATACCGATGGTTTACTGCATTTGTAACCTTCAGTTATTAATTACTATAAGTTGTCAGAATATTTCTTCGGTGACCGTGACTGATCATGGAAACATTATTGCTGTGGACAGAATTCTGGGACGGTTAACAAAGTAATATTGATACTAACCACATCAGTCATGAGTACCATTCCATTTTTTTTAGAATGTAAATAAATTAACAAAAATATTCTCTCACATATATTTTAATTTTTTTTATAAAAAATGAAATCTAAATACTTAAAATTTATTTTTGAATTAAATACTAATTATATTGCAATTAATATATTTTAAATTGTAATAATTACAAAAGAAATATATATTTTGTAAATAAAAAGTTATAGTTATGAGAGAGTGAAGTGGGTGTGATGAGTTTTATATCCTTTCTATGGAACAAAGATAATAATTAATAAATTAATTTTGTAACCGATGAGTTACGGAATGATAACAAGACAAGAAAAAAGTAGCGTGGGGTGAGGATAGAGAAGCTACCCCTACCTTGACCCACCGTATTGTCATTTCTATATGCTCCATTGATGTAATTTGTCAAGTTTTTTTTCTCATTATCAATCTATTATACTAAAGCGAAGTCACATTTACAATTGTGACATTTGACATTGTACATAAGTGATACGTGACAAACTTATGATTTTAAAAAAAAATTTTAGTTGTAATGATAAAATCAAACTGTTTTTGATATTATGAGATAAATTATATTTAAGAATAAAATCAAATTATTTTGGTTATACAGAAAAAATCGTCTCAAAATAAAAATAATACTTTATTTATTTTGTAAAATTCTGTATATTTTGATTAAATTTTATTTATAAATAAAATAATTGAAATAAATTTATAAAATCAATACTATTATAATAAGATATCCTACCGCATTGAGAGAATAGTAAAATTACCACTATACTAAAACTGAAGTAAAGACTTCAAAATTTTACATTTGACTTTTTAAATGAGTATTATTAACCAAATCTTTTTAATCATAGGATAAAATCAAAATATTTTTAATAATATGCAATAAATTTTATTAAAATACAGATAAAATTAAACTATTTTTAATAGTACGTATTATATTTATTTTTATTATTTTGGTTATAAATAAAATAATTTACATAAATTATCATAATATACGACAATGATGTACTGGTCATTACTATTATTATTAACAGGTCCGTTTCCACCTTTCACCAATTTTGGCAAATACAAAGTGTCATTTCGTTACAAAATCAATCTAGTGTAACGAACCTAATTAAGTCGGTAAAAGTACTGAATATAGTCATTTTTTATTAAAAAAATTAATGCTAAATGTGAAATTATTACAGAATTTATTATTTTCCTAACTATTTAATCCTCAATTTGGTATATTCATTGAAGAACATCTCACATTAATGACCCCTCAATTAATTATAAATAATTTTCCTAAATCATAATTCAACGCCATTAATAGCTCCACTATATTACCCACATCACCATGTGTAAGTGCCATTTCAGATTAAGGCTTAGTTTGGTATTGAGGTTTGAAAAAGTGCGGTAATAAAATAGAGTTTTGTAAACAGTGGTTTTAAAACAGAGTTTTATGAATACAATTATAGTGTTTGGTTATGCATTTCAATTTTTAAGTATATTTTATGTTCAAAATTATAATTAATATATCAAATGACCAAAATGTTATTGTGTCAAAATATGTGACAAAGAATAATAAGTATATATATATTATAAAAATTATATACATTGATGAGTAAGATTGTAAAAAACTTATTTTTAGTGATTAATATATTATAAATATGACTTAGATGTATTTATATGATGTTTTAATATATTTAATAATTAAATATTATTTAAGAGATGATGAGGATATTTTTGTAAAATCATATAAAAAACTGTGGTGGGCAAACTCCGTTTCAGAAAAGCAACATTTTCTAGCTTTTCTAAAACTCTGTTTTGTTATAAAATTGTGGTAACTCACCACAGTTTTTTTTGCATCTTTTTATGACTAGATGGAACGTTGGACATCAAAGAGACTTATGAGTTATAAGTCACATAAGAAAGACTAAAGAAATTGGTATGAGAAAAGAAGGATTTGTCTAA
>CANYCX014812852.1:0-11009 GCA_948193385.1 Breynia disticha f. nivosa | reverse complement strand
ATATATATATATATATATATATATATATGATGAGCAAATGATTATGGCATATGAGGATGGATTATGGTCTTGTGTTATGTTTGTATTGATGGTGTTGGCATTAATTGAGGCTATGAGTATGTGACCACATGTGCATGAGTATGCGAGTACACGTGCACGATATATATGACATTCATACATTGTCTTGTTTACTAAGCGAAAACTCGAAGAGAAAACTAAGAGATTGTGTGGTGTGATTTTTATTGTCATTGGCATAGCACGATGCATACTTTTGATGATGAGCATGCATAAGAGATTGTGTGGTGTGATTTATGAAAAGATGTTTATGATTGTGATAATGTGAATGTGATAGATGATTAATGAACATTGGGTGCATTATGTATATGTGTGATATGTGACTTATGTTTGGAAAGGAAAATTTCAGTTTCATGCATAAATTATGAATGTGATTGAAATGAGAAATTGAAATGTGTGTAGTCTTGTGTATTAGTTTGTGATGTTTTGAGATGTATTATATGATTTTTGATGTGGATAATGTTATATTGAATTATCCTTGAATTGTGTGACCAAATGGGTGATTTATGATAATTAACTTTGATTTCATATAATGGATGCATTACTAAGAGCTATTATGGATAAATAAGGAATTTAAGAAAAGAATGCAATGTGTGTGTGGGAATGTTGAATATTAGCTTGGGGGAAAATGTGATCATAAGACAAGAGCATTCATGGCATACATGCATTATTGAATTTAGAGTATAGAAAGAAAAGTGTGGACCGCCCTTGGGTTGGATAATTTGGACGGAACTAGCAAATATGAGACAGGGTGATCCTAAGAACATTTGCTAAAGGTTAGAGAGCATCATGTGAGACTGGGTGATCCTAAGCACATCGAAGTTCAGTTGGTCAACGTACATAACAATGGCAATGTGAGACTGGGGATCCTAAGCACATGTTCCATGACTGGAGGGTGTCATGTGATACTGGGTATCCTAAGCACATCAACACCCATTTGCACAGCGAAAGATGGTAGTGGTAATGCGAGATTGGGTAATCCTAAATGCATATACCTCGAATGATAAAGTGTCATGTGGGACTAAGAGATCCTAAGCACATCGACACAAGTTGACCAACGAGAGAAAATGGGTAATGCGAGACTGGGTAATCCTAAACGTATATACCTCAAATGATAAGGTGTCATGTGAAACTGGGGATCCTAAACACATCGACACCGGTTGATCAATGAGAGAAAGGGAGACTGGGTGATCCTAAGCACATCTGCTCAGATAGAGATGTGTCATACGAGACTGGGTGATCCTAAGCATATGGGCACTGGTTGAACAACCAATGCAAAGAGAGAAAGGATCCTCTGTGAGAGAAAGCATAACATTGGGAAAAATGAAAGTGGCATTCCATGAACATGATACATACGCATATAGCATGTTGGTGTTATCGATATAGGCGATTAATCGATATGAATGTTTGTGTGAGAATGTTTGTGTGATACTATATGTGAACACGAATGAGTTGTGGATGTGATTTATAGTGTTGTTTTTAATGAGTTACATGTACATGTGGTCTGTGATTGTGGTTTGTAATGTGAATGTAAATTGTATGAGAATTATGCATACTTGATAAATGTTAAATGTGGATGGATTGTATGATAATAGAATTTATTGACTGATATGTATGAGCATGTTGTAGGTTGAGATGTGGATATGTGTGTTATGACTCAAATGATCTATAAGTGTGTGATATGATTTGTGTATGTAATTGTGAAGCGTAAATGGTATGTTGTATGAGGAGGTTGGTCTTGTACTTTAAGTGATCTATGTACATATGTGATATATGTTTTGTGTTTCATAATGTAGAATGTGGATTGCGCTTGAATTGTGTTCTTGTATAGATGTGGTATGATTAAGGTGGATATAATGATATGAATGTTAGGGAGAAAAGTGTACATAAGAAAGTAAGTTTGAGTGTGGTTGAATGGGTAGGATAGTGTTGGACAAAGTTAGTTTGTTGTGGGAGATTGTGATACATGGATGAACTGTGATTCTTGTGATAATTGTATGATGTTTGATGTGTTCCTTCTTGCGTGTTGTTGTGAGCTTAAGGATGTAAGTTGTATGGTAGGAAAAAGACTTGGTATGATGCTATTTGAGGTGGAAAACTTGGTTAAGTGTTGTTGTGATTTGGATTGTGCAAGATATGTATTCTAGAGCTTATTAACGTAGGTTAACTGGGAGTTTAGCCTAGTTACTTTGATTAATGTATGTTAATGTGTGATAAACATACGTTAATCTGAGGAACAGACTGAATAACGTACATTAATCATATAGATTAACGTATGTTAATCTTCTCCAGGGGGATATACTGACCTATATACTATGCCCTGATATATCTGAGAGTTAGTGCGTGACTGGGCCAAGTTTGGGACTTAAAATCCCACCCTCTTAGACTTAATAACTCTAAAGAAAGCTCGGAATAAACACATAGATAATGTACCCTAGAATCAGAGGAAAAGATTAGAGCACTTCACAAAGATGTAGAGCAAAACCCTAGTAAGATAACGGTGAGAATAAAATGAACGAGTGTATTAGACTTTATATGGATAGGTAAGTGACGTAGGAGTTATCCACTTACTGATTTTTATACTCACCCATTTCTATTGTGGTTGTTTGTGTTGTAGCAGGTTGGTGAAGGATTCTATACTTGGGCGAGGGTACGACGACCGATTTTTTTCATTTGAAATGCTTTCATAGTTTTGTAAAACCCTATTATAGCTGTAAATGTTTTCTCTCGATTTATGGTTACACACTTTTATATTCTTATATATTATTAGATAAACTTTTCATAGTAACCATGGAGTGATTATAATTGCGAAAATTTTTTAAGGATTTTGGAAAATATCATAATTTATTGAAAGTAAAATTTAGTGTCACAATTATTCTATACGGTTTGGAGGATAAAGTCTTAAGGGAAGTAGCTGGTGGAAATACTGTAGTAGAGGCTAGAGAGTATGTATTAGAAGAAATCTCTGACAAAGAAACTTTACCAGAAAAGGTGACTGCATACCTTGAAGATGACCGAAGGCATGCAGGTATGGGAACATCTTGGTAAATTTAATAGGAATGTATTAGATTTGAAGGTGTTGAGGTCATGTTTGGTAACGAGTATTAAACTATTTTTTATATTCTATGTCTAGGTCATAAGAATTTGTGGATACTATCATGAAGGGTAAAGACAATTTCTATAATTTATGGATACTATCATGAAGGGTAAGGATAATTTCTATAATTTGTGGATACTATGATGAACGGTAAAGACAATTTTTATAATTTGTGGATATAATCATGAAGGGTAAAGACAATTTTTTATAAGTGATATTACAGATGTGTTGTCTATAGAATTGATGTGATCTCAATTCCGGGGGAGACAATGGAGGCTTTGAATTATCAGTTCATAGTGATAGAAAAATGAAGAACAAAAAGGATATAGTTTGATGGGTTATTACTGCAAGGATGTGGAACATGTGTGGAATGACAATGCTCTTGGGGGAAATAGACAGGAACCAGGAAATTTGATTTATGTGGATGCTATGGCGAAGCATGTTGTTTGGTTTTTCGGGCGGTGCTAGAGTTATTCGAATATTTAGAGGTCTCATGGCGATAATGTTGATTGGTAGCTTTGTGGTGTCAATGTTTGAAAGCCTATTGTGAGTATTGCAGGAAAGCTGATGGAGTTTGGGATTAGACTCTAGAACAGGAAAAGATCAATCAAATATGATCCATTGTGAGTAGTAGTTGATAAGCCATAACACAAAATTCATGTTGGTGATTACACATGAATTATTTCAAGATGGTCACGTGTTAGGTATGGATCTTAAAAGACATGAAATAGCTGGTGGTTCCACGTGATAGAAGTCGAGGCCCTTAAAGAGTGTGGTAGGAAGTTATTATATATACTATGTTGAGAAGAAATCAACTCAATAGAGGAGAATTGTTAGGTTGCATTGATTTCTTGAAGAGATTTGGTGTCATTAGAAGTATAAATTTGGTTACTCTATTCGAGTAGTATAGTTTTGATTAAATACTATATTTGGGTAGCAGAGTCATACTAGATCTAAAATGAGATTTGTGTGACACCTTTATATAGTGGCTTGTACATTTCTCTTGTAAGTCTTTGTGGCTTTTACCTTTTGGTGAATGATGATATAATAACTTGTTCTCTGTCTGCGAAGTAGGTCGCAAGCCAAATCACATAAATTCCCGTATTGTTCTCTTGTTTCTGAATTATACCTTTATTGCATAATTTCTTGACAAGCCTCCCCTAATTTGAAAGATATTGTGATTTAATAAGTTCGAAAATAAAATAATTTACATTAAGAAGTTCATTATTGAATTAGAAATTGTTTCAACTATCCCAAATTCAAAAGAATTATTTTGTAATAATAACAATCAACCTACATTGACTAAAGAATCTTGGTCACACTATAAATTCAAGTACACAAACAAAAAAAATACTATTTTTTCCATAAATCGTACAGAGAGAAGATGTGAATATATGCAAGTAGATCCTTTTACTGAGCACTTAGCTAAGTCAAGACATAGAAGCTCAAGTAGAGGAATTACATAGAGATAAGAATTACAAAGAGATAATTATTCTATAGAGATAGAGATAGAATTGCAATAGAGTTAGGGATAGAATTAGACATCCAAATCTTAATATTATCATAACGCTCTCTATAACGTCCTAAAATTTTGGGAAAATCATAATGATTTAACTAAATATATGAAAATGTACATAAATTTTTCGCGATTTAATTAAATAATAATTTGGTTGAGGAAATAGAAATTTATGAGTAATAAGAATTTTAGGATGTTTAAATCACCGGGAAAGAGAAATACGAAGGAGGAGTAAACCAATATATTTCGGGGGGAAAAATCGTCCAAACTGAAAATCTTATAAACATACCTTTGTTCCTATCTCTCTCTACCATCACCAAACAAGTCTCTCTCCTCCTTACTTTCGTTCCGAAGTTGAGAAAACCCCTAGGAATCGTGTCCTTGTGGAAACCTTGAGATTTGGGAGTTTTAAGATCGATCAAGGACTCCATTTCGGTAAGAATTTCATCCATGATATATTGAATCCCGTTTTTTTCTTTAACCCTAGTTTCCAGACTTGAATTTCTTTCGTTTAAGCTCTGATTTGAGCAAATAATGGCTCCTCGGAAAGCTTAGTATGTCTACTATCCATCAGTAACCATTTTTGGTGTTTAAACGTGTGTTAGGTGGCCGAAATTGAACTTTGAACATCGTTGGTGAATAGTGACGGGATTGGGTTTCTTAACCCTAGTTTCGATTTCGAGTTTTGTTGCTTAGGTAAGAATCTTCGGACCTTATTGAGGCTGTTTTAACCGTCAATTGAATTGGGTAATAATGGATGTGAGGGAATAAAGAACGGGTATGAAAATGTTTAGGGTTTTGAAGGAAGGAGGTATGAAATTGGGGTTTAATGATAGTGCGGGATAGTAAGAATCGTAAAACATACGTAAATAAATGTGTTAGTGATAGTAATGGTGGTTGGTGGAAGAAAGTGAAAAGGTTAGGTGAAGGGGTGGTTGTAGTACATTAATGAGACGAAGAGGAGAGATAGATAAGTGGGATCATCTAAACACATTAACATAAGAACATTTTTAATTTATCGTTTTTGCGTAGTTCATGGTTAAATAATTAATGTAAAGATATAATTTGTGTAATAGGAGGTAAACATCCCAGAGAGGGGAGTTCTCAGCCGGAGCATTAGGAGTTGCTTATGAGGTAAGCAACATGAATGCAACTTCCTTTGCTATGTGTGAACTTGATTGTGAACCTATATGGTGGCTTGTATGGTTGTTGGAATAATTATGTAATTTGTTGGTAATGCATGTTATTTATGTGTATGATCTTGTATACCTAATGTGATGATTAGGTATGTGGTTTATGTGATGGTTGATATATGGTTGGATGTTGCTCATGAATGACTATGCGGTTGTGTTTGTGAATGTGGTAGGAAATGAATTGATGGATTATGTGGGTTATATATAAATTTTCTAAATTAGTGAATTGAGAAAATGATGTTGAGCCTGTTGGTGAATTGATTGTAAATTTGGTTATGTATATATATAACATGGCATATGGCATCATGCAATAGAGATGTGGAAGTAAGGAAAAATAATAAGGATGACTCTTAGTGAGAAAAAGAAATGAGGGAGTCATTATCGGCTCTTGGGAGCGTAAATGGCAGAAGTATATAAAACATACTTTACCGCGGTACAGTGGAAATCTTGATTAACTATTTAGTGTTCGAGCGTGCCAGGCTAAGTAAGGGTGTTATACAGGCCAAGTAATGACGTAAAATCTGTGGTCTATAGTAAATTATAACCAATACTCCTGGCCGACGAGGCCCGTTTGCAAACGTCATTAACAAAGGCCAATTAAGGGCGTAAAGTTAAGGTTATAATAAGGAATGCATTTAGTGTTCATACATTGGCATTCACTATATTGCATTTATCGTAACTGTACGAGTTGTTTGATATAAAGAATTGATGCTTTGTTTGATATGTTGATGAGTTGTTTTGCTTATGAATTAGGGTATATATTTTGAATAGATTGGAAATCATTATTATGTGTTTGTGTTTGAAATTGAACTGGTTAAGCTGTGTTGGAATCCAATTATGTTGATTTTATGTGATTTAACATGGGTGTTGAGGAAGATGGGATTAATTGTATGATGATTGAATTGGATTATGTAATTGTTATGTGTGTTAGAATGTATATGTTTGGTAATTGAACGATTGAATGGAAAGTTTTTAGGTTGGTATTGATTTCTTCCAGGAAAACAGCGTGCCACGTGTGATCGTAGCTAAGTATGCGCGGTCGCTACGACAACGCGTACTTAACTACCACCGCACATTTATATGCACTCGAACTATGCGCGGTGGTGATGACAATGCGTTCTTGTCCATCACCACACGTAGTTCCTACCACCCCGCATGGCGTGTTGTTTTCAACACAATTGATGCTTATATGTAATATTGAATTTGTAAATGGTTAAAGATATTGATGTATGAAGTGTATAAGTCAAATTGGATGGTTGTTAGCTTGTTGAATTGATAATGTGTACCTATCATACTAATATAAATTAGTATAGCACAAGTCACATGAATTATAGATCAATCTATAATTGCTTAAGGAAGTTGTCCATTCGGTAAATGTTGCTTATTGAGTATCAAAACTCATTGCGTTTTATGTCTGTCGTGTGGCCAGAGGCTTGAGGAGCTCTATTTTGGTACGAGAAGGGTAGATTTTTCTTGACTTTGACCTCAGAGTTCGAGTTCGAGAAGCCAAGGTGGGCTGTGCACAAAGATGTTTTCAGGTTTAAGACAATGCATGCACTTTCTTGTTTTGGTTATAATTGAAATGGAATTGAAGGGTTCCTTTTCTTTCATAACCTCAAACAAATTTTGTACATTGGTTTATTTTTTGAAAACTGTCCTTCTTCAAACTTTGTAAAAATATGCTCTTATTAATGAATGCATTTCAGTTTCTGTAAAGTTTATGTTATTACTTATTAGTTTCAACCAATATGACGTTTGAGTTCAATTATTGTCTTGAAAGAAATGACAAAATAATTCAGGATGATAGTTGAATTTGGGTGTCACACTCTCCCTTAGATATCTAAAAAATATGTACTTCAATACTGCCTCATTAAAAACCTTGCTAAGAAAAACTTAGTAGGATAAAAACTTAGCTAATGGAAAAAGAGAATAGTATATAAAGTTCTCACCCTCATGCATACATGATTTCTATCAAATATTCTTGAGTCTTTGCATGCCAATCTTGTGAACTCACTTCTCAAAAGTAGTGGTAGAAAGTGACTTTGTCAATAAATTTGTTGGATTGTCAATGGAAACAAATTTGATAAATATCTACAACTTCTTACTTTGAAGATCCTGAGTAAAAAAAATTCGAAGAAATATTTTTTGTTCTATCTCCTTTGATGTGTCATCCCTTCATTAAAAGTTGTTAGATCTGTAAAACATCGCTCCTCATCGAGAGATAATTTGAAATAAAAGCAATAAGCTGTAAATGTCCACAACTCAGTCTGCATTTTCCTGAAACTTAAAAGAACAAGTGCACACATCCAAACTATCTAATCCACTTAAAAAAAATTCTAAATACCTTTTGTGGGATAATGATTCAAATATGTAAACTATTGACTTATGTTAGCCCCATAAAGAATAAGAAAAAGAATATCAAATTGGTAACGAATATTCCATGCCCAAAAGGTTATTTGTATTAACTCTTCAAAAGTTACAATGATAACATAAATTGCAATTTGAGCAAAATCAGAATTTGTTTTCTTAATGAAAACACATGAACATATCACAATCTTCTAGATTGTTTTACCTATACAAAGATCTTTGTAATTTAATTGAATACATTCCTCGAGGTTTTGAGCTACATACTTCAGGCAATTTTAATCCTTTAGGAACTTTCATCAATATGTCGTTATTATGTGATCCATACAGATATGTAGTAACAACATCCATGAGTTGCATATGAAGTCCATTTAAACTAGTCAAAAGCTTTACGTTTTGCAAATGTTCGCTTAATTAAGTTTTGATTCTATCTTTCCCTTTTTGGCCAATCTTTTCTTTTCTAACACACCTCAATAACTTTAGGTTTAATATCACCATTGTCTTTTTCAATATCAATTGTCATTGTATATGCATATACATTAACGATAATACTTCTATCTTATTTTTTTCCTATATGGGCATAGTTGATTGAGATCTCATTATTTTTGCATATGTAAACTTCTTCAGGAGTTATTTTCAGTCTCTTCCAGAGCATTGGTGATATTGAGAATGTCATTTTACTTATCTTGTGTCTTTCTTTGATTTTCATCTTTAGAAACAAGTGACCTACCACGCTTCTGGCGTGTCATGGACTCATTTGTTATATTTTTAATTTATTGTCATACTGGAACATCAATTCTAATCGGATTATTTTTAGCTAGTATATGTAATTTTGTAACTCATTTTGGATCACAGGATGCATCCAGTAGCTGGTTTACTAAACTTTATAAAGGGATGATCCTTTGAACTTCTAGTTCACATTCTTTTGTACAAGAATCAAGATACTTTAATGATGACTCATTTTAGGCCATTTGTTTACTTAATTGTTTCTTTTCTCTCCCCCTCTATTTAGGAAGCAAAGCCTTCGATGTAATTTTGTTGACATTATCAAGACGAATTGTTTTGATAGCATATTCTAAAAAAAATGATCTTAATCAAATTATTTCAACTAGTAATCTTGCAAATACCATACTTCGAGTGGATAATAGATATACATGTGACCATTTGGTTGATGCATCAATTAATACCATAACATAGTTGAATGGTCCACATGGTGGATGAAATTTATCCACATATATCACCTTGTATGTGCTCCAAAATTTAGGTGATTCATTTTGAATTTTGCATAATGAAGACATGATAGTTACCTATCCTTGGGAGCTAGCTAAACATATTCATTTAACTCAAGAATCTTCTGGTTCTTTAAAGAATGTTCACATGAACTTTTAATATTTTTTTGCACCATTGTAGTTCAGGGATGACCCAATTAATCATGTCAAATACAGAAAGTATTTGAAATAGTAACTTCGTGTTTACTATTGCATTTGCTTTAGGCATATAATATGTATTTGTAATATGATCCAGATGAGAATTTATATAATTTCTCTAATACATATTTCTTTTCCATCACTAATTGTTATATAGAGATACTCTTGATTTCTCTCATTTGCTATATCAACAATGATAACCTTTATCACGATTATTTTTAAAGCTTAATAAATTCAGCATGATTTTGAAGAGAACAAAACACTTAAAATAAAAATTGTGTTCCTCCAGATAGTGATACATTAGCTCTTTTGGAGCATTCAATTATTCTTTCACAGAAGATATTGTATGCGAATAAACTTCTCTCATTTTTAGTTGAGAGAAATATTTCTTATCTTTTATTATAAAGTATCTAGTTCTTCGGGAACTTGAGAAAATATATTATAGTTTTTCAGGAACTTGAACAAAAATTGGTTATTCTAGAACCATTATCAATTCTTCAAGAATTGCAAACCATATGTGTGTTCTTCGAGAGCTTGAACAAATTTTGATTCTTCTAGAATCATTATCAATTCTTTAGGAATTGAAATTAATAAAACAAGTATTGGTTCTTCTAGTACCATTATCAATTCTTCAAGAAATGAAATTAATAAAACAAATATTGATTCTTCTAGAACCATTATCAATTCTTCAGGAATTGAAATTAATAAAATAAATATTAGTTCTTATAGAACCATTGTCAATTCTTCAATAATTAAAATTAATAAAATAAATATTGGTTCTTCTAGAACCATTATCAATTGTTTAAGAATTACAAAACAAATGTGTATGGTTCTTTGAAAACTTGAACAAATATTTGATTTTCTACAACCATTATCAATTCTTCAGAAATTGAGATTAATAAAATAAAAATTGGTTCTTCTAGAACTATTATCAATTCTTCAAGAATTGAAATTAAAAAGATAAATATTAATTCATCTAGAACTATTATCAATTCTTCAAGAATTAAAATTAATAAATTTATAAATATTAATTCAAATAAACAAAAATATATTATTTTATCTTTTTTTGAAAATATTTTACTTTATATCTTTTTAACTCATTAGCTCTCTTGGAAGGCATGACCGGTGATGAATTAACGACACCCATATCAACACCTTCGACGCACTTTCTTCTTAATATCTTAACTCCATATGGTTCTGTTTGCCTCTTTTTTAGAAGAAGACAAACGCCGTCCTTTCCTAATCACGAAAACACGAACGAGATTAGAAAATTAAATGAACGCGAGCGTGCCAGGAATTTTACCGTTATTCCAAACGTAATATAAATTAATTGCAGA
>CANYCX014812114.1:0-12387 GCA_948193385.1 Breynia disticha f. nivosa | reverse complement strand
TGCACAAGTTTTGTTGATTTACTGGTGGTTGTGCTAATTCTCGAAGAGTTCTTCTGTCACGTCCATGTTGGAACTGCTAAACGTGTGCAGGCTGAGCCGGTTCAACATGTTCAGGATTTTCTGCCATCTCTCTAACTTCCTGTGCTAAGCTCTCTGAATCACTAATGTTTATTTCTGACAAAACTGGATTACGCTTCTCTGCCTATCTTTTTTGTCTCGTTTGTTTTTGAAGAGATTTAGCAAGCTTCTCAATCTCAGGTTCGTAAAGAAGCTGATCTGCAGAAATAGTACGACGCATACAAGAATAGAATAGAACACCCAAGTAAAATCTAGGTAAAATAGATTAACTATAAACTGAAAAAGAAAAGGAAACAATTAGTTCAAACAAAACGAAAACAAAAGAAGGAAAAAAAATGAACAAATAACAATTTTGACACTAGTCCCCGGCAACGGCGCCAAAATTTGGTGGCTGTCGAAACCAACAAATATAAATTACCCTCTCTGATTTTTACTGTAGTGTAATGAATAGGGGTCGAATCCACAGAGATTAGTAAAATCGCTATTTGAACATAAAATAAATGAAAGCAAAATTTTGAAAGTTGTTTTGAAATGAAATTCGTTTATGAAATGACAATGAAATTTAAAGAAGAATTCAATTAAAACAAGTATGAAATACAATAATAAAATTTAGTTGAAATTTAGTAAAAAGATATCTAGTTGAGACAATTTGCTTAATCCAATGTTGATCATCGACACTACAGATACGCTTTATTGATTCAAACAAGATTAGTTATAAGCATTGGCCAACGCTCTTATGTTTAATCTCTACTTAATTTATCTGTGAACTCGAGTCAACTCGATAGCGCACTTCCCTAGTTAACAAATCAACTCCAAGACACCTTGATAAATTGTATTTGTAACCGCATGAATAATTATAAAGACCTAATCTTCCAATTAATCAATTTTAGAAAGCTAAATTGAATTGTAATGGATCATTCAATCTCTCCTACAAGCAACTAAACCAATAATCAATTACTTACAAGAATGCTACCAAACGCAAAGATTAACGAGAACCCGCAATCTCAACTAGCAAAATATAGCATCAATTTAATAACTCAATTAATCCTTATTGAATTATTAAATACAGCAATATTATCTTCTCAAGAACTGAAATTAAATGAGTGTTTAAATCAATAAAACCATGCAAATACTCAAGTCTCACAACATAATGGATTAAACAAGAGTTACCTCAACTAGATTGAGTGTTTAGCTAGACATACTAAACATTAGAAATCCAAGAAACTGAAAAAATTGGTTGTCGTCGCAACCCAAACAAGCTCCAAAAATCACCTCCTCTAATTGAGACCTTCACTGCTGCCACTTCCCTTCTGTTTCTTCTCTTCCCTCCTCCTCCCGAACTCCTTAGTTCCCCCCTGTTTTTATGCCCATGCCAACCCTTTTGGATCCCACTTTTCTTTCTTTTAAAACTAATTGTAGTGCCCTTTTTTGCTGGAAAGTATGGAACAAAACAGTATTATTCCTTTTCTCCACTTAATTGTGTTCTTTTGTCCCTTTTAAATGTCTCTTTTGGCCTCACTTTAACCTCACATTTTAAGGGCATTTTAGGCCACTTCTGCTGAGCCAGGATCACTCTCGATCGAGATTAGAGGCGTCTCGATCGAGCCACATCTTCTGTCCGCGTTGGTTTCTTCATTTTTGCTCGAGTCTTGATCTCTCTGGCCGAGTCTCGATCGAGACAGGATGAGACTCGATCGAGACTCATCTTCTGTCCAACTTAATTTTTTTCCCTTTGGTCGAGTCTTGATCGAGATTAATCAAATTTTGATCGAGATGCTACATCTGCTCACATTTTTCCTTCATCCTGATCGTGTCTCGATCGAGACTTGTCTTTAGTCAGAGCAACTTTCTTCATTTTGTTTAGTCTCGATCGAGACTGATCAAATCTCGATCAAAATTGGCCCTATCAGTTATTGAGATCTTAGAATGTTAATGACATGGTTGATTGTACATGTATATGTGTTATGGAATTTAAATGATGTGATATGTGTGAAAGGTTGAGCATGTGAAGGAATGAGAAAGTGATAATGTGTTATGCCTAACAATGTGCTATGAATGATGTTGGTAAATGGTACGGATGTGTATGATTGTGATTGATTCATGATGTAAAGTGTTAAGTATATGTTTAAATGACTAAGTATAATGATTTGGATGTGTATTGAACTTGTATGGATGTCTTATGAGTTGGTTAGTATGCTTAAGTTGAATGGTTAAGTGTATGTATAAGGAAAACTTAGGAAAATTCGGGCAGATTGCACTGAGCAAAATAATGTATGTTTATTCTGACAATAAACATACGTTACCTGGACACACCCCAGAATAATGTATGCTAAGGGTTCAAAATAGACATACGTTAATTTGAACCTGTAACCTTAAATTTGACCGAATAACATCCTAATGTATATCTACAGTACCCAAATGATCTAGGATGTTTTCATTAGTGGATAAATTCTTAAAGTGAGTGAATAAACTTGTAATGAACATGATAAATTACTTGTTTGTGATATGGCTTCAGGGCGCCATGAGGGAGGATAGGCCGGATGGCCAAGGACTCCCCTACACCCCAGCATGTAGCGACACTAAGGGATAACCTTACTGAGTATCTAAAAATACTCACCTGTGTTTTGCTGGATTCTGTGCAGATCGACAGTAGCAGTTCTAGGACTTACTTATGGCCATATAAGGCCCGATTCAACTTACACACTTGCCTAGTTGTGGCTTTAGTGTATCTGAGAGGAGGACGCATATAAATTTTTTCTTTCAAATAACCATGTAGAAATGCATTATCAATATCAATTTGATGCATATGCCATTGATTAACCCTAGCCAAATGCATGAGCACACGAATGGTTGTCCATTTAGTCACAGGGCTAAAACACTCATGATAGTCTACGCCCGCCACTTGGGTAAAACGTTGTGCAACAAGGCGAGATTGCCTTATTAAGTGTACCATCCGGATGAAATTTAGCCTTATATTTCCAAGTACTCCATACTATTGACATTAGGTGGAGTAGTAACTAAGGTCTATGTATCATTCTTCTCCAAAGCCTCCAACTCCTCTTGCATAGACTTGACCCAAGTTAGATTAGTACTAGCTTGCACAAAGTTGGTAGGAGCTTAGAGCTGAGTCGTATTAGTAAGGATATTTACATGTCCCACAGTGGGTAAGACAAGGAGTTAAGAGACAAAGGAGGTAAAGGGTGAGCTGAATTGGTAGAAACAGAAGAAGGAGGAAGAGTATGGGTAATGCAAGTGACATAATCTTGTATCCAGGTTGGTGTTTTGGTGGGTCTAGTGCTACGACGATGAGGAACAGAAGGTTCAGACAGAGAAATAGGTGGAGGTGATGTAGGGGCAGGAACAGTAGTGGAAAGAGCATGAGGCACTAAGGTGGTCACGATTTTAGAACATGGAGTAGTATCTGTATAGGGGTCATCATTATCATCATGAACCGCAACATCACCAAAAATAGGAGCTTCAGAAGGGACAACATCGATAGATGTGGCATAAGGAAAAACTAATTCACAAAAGCAGACATCGCGAGAGGTGAAAACACTGTGTGTGTCAAGGTTATAGAGCTTATAGGATTTCTCCCGATGAACATACCCTAGAAAGATACATCTGTGAGCCTTAGAACTGAATTTTTCAATGTGTGTTTGGGTATTGGTGGCAAAGCTAAGCACCCAAATGTTCAAAAGAGGGAATAGTTAGGCTTGGAAGAATAGAGGAGTTCATGTGGTGTTTTCCAAGCAAGAACACTACTAGGCTAAATGTTTATAATGTATGTAGCTAGCAGGATATTTTCCCTCAAAAACACTTAGGAAGATGAGCTTGGAACATTAAAGCTCGAGCAACATTTAGTAAATGACAATGTTTACGCTCTACAATCCCATTTTGTTACGGTGTGTAAACACAAAACCGCTGATGAAGGATCCCCAAATCAGAAAACAGAGTGTGGCACTTAGAATTAACAAATTCAGTACCATTATCACTCCTTACTGCTTGAATTGTGTAAGAAAACTGAGTTTGAATAAACTGGAAGAATTGGTGTAAAGTGTCAGGAACTTGATCCTTAGACTTAATTAGGAAAGTCCATAAACCTCGACTAAAATCATCAACAACTGTAAGAAAGAAATGACACCTAGTAATGGTTTTTACCTTGTAAGGGCCCCATACATCAAGATGTAACAATAGAAACAGTTTATTGCTCACAGAAATGCTTACAGGAAACTACAATCGACATTGTTCAGAAAAAGCAAAAATGTCACAAGTATTTATGTCAAAAGAATTTCTAAGAGGTTGCAAGTGTTTGTGTACCTCACTAGAGGGATGTCCCAACCGATTATGCCATAAGACTGTGGAGAGATTTACATTGGATTGACTCTTAAATGTAGTGTCATCATCGAGAATGACATTAATCAAATGTGTTGTATCAGAAAAAATGTAGTGATTTCCATTAACTGTTCCTTTGCCTACTTCCGTAGAAGTTTATAGGTCCTACAGAATACACGACTTTGGTAAGAATATGACCTTAATGTTATTTTGGTTGGTTAATTGGTTGACTGAGATTAAGGTTTCAATTGAACTGAGGGGTGTACAGGATGTTTTACAATGTTAGGTGTGGGATTAAATTAACTGTTCTGGCATGGGTAACGTTGTAAGTAGACTCATCTAGGAGGTATAGGTCAATAGGTTTATGTAGGAGGTGTAAGTTTGTAAACATATTGTTTTGGCAACACATATGACTCGTGGCTCCAGTATCCAACAACCAAAAATGTTCAAACAGTAAAGATCCTATTGAATCAGAGTTAAGCAAGGAACACTTACCAGCAAAATCCATCAAACTTGGCCTCTCATGAACAAAGTTCACACGCTGCTTATAAGGTGGTCCAGCAACAGCAGAAGCAGCTTCTAGCTTAGTGCCTTACAAGAAACAAGCTACTTCTTGCCAAAAAAACCTACCATATCAGGATTATCCCATCGATTGTTCTCCCTAGTTTTAGTATTGTCCAAAGTATCGAGTGGAGAATCAAAATCAAAAGCAGCAACATTATGAGCATACTGGGTCCCAAATTTCCTTTTATCACCGCCTTTATTATTCTACTGAATTTTATGCCAATTCGGCTCGCCGTGAAGCCAAAAACATGTAGCAAGAGTGTGATTATTTTTTTGACAATAGTCACAGTATTGATTTCTCTTCTTGGTTGCAGAGTAAGGCTTAAAACTCTGCCCTCTAAAAGAAGAGCCCTCATTATCTCCCGATCTCACATATGCAACAATTTGATCAAGTGACTCCTTGTAAGGAAGTTCCACTTGTTTTTCCACTTGGAGCGTCATACCGTAAGCCTTATTTACAAATGGCATAGGTTCCATCAATAAGATCTGATCTCGTATAGACTTATACGAATCATTCAATCCAAGAAGGAGCTTCATCACCTTCACATCTAAACCTAGATTTGAAATTTCACAATTGCAAACAAGAACAGGAGCTAAGAGATCTAGCTCATCCCACATCCTTTTAAGTTCAGAAAAATACATCGTCACTGTTAGACTCCCTTGCTTAAAATCAAAAATTCGACTACGCAGCTTGTAGACCATAGGTCTATGACTGCCTCCAAACCAAACCTTAAGATCCTCCCACAGGTGATAAGCTGACTTGGCATAAAGAGAGGTCGCAGCAAGGCCCTTGGATATCGTATTGAGTATCCAAGACCTCACCATATGATCTACCTTTTCCCACACATCAAACAACTCATCCGATTCAGCAGGCATCACAATCTTTCCATTCACAAACCCTAATTTTGACTTAGAACCTAATGCTATCTGGATCGTTGTGGACCACTGGAGATAGTTCAATTCTGTAAGATAATCAGTGATTAAAACCATACTTGGATGGTCAGAAGTTTACAAATGATAAGGATCATCTTCACGTCTCATTCTCTGAGCCAGAGCAGAACGACTACCATCCAATACATAACGATATGTCTCCATAGTAAGTTCAGAAGGTAGAGTAGTTGTAGTAGTGTAAGAGCCCCAAGAATTGGTGTATACGTACAAGATATATGGGCTCGACTACTTATGGGCCCAACTAACAGTATCGGTTCTCCTGCCAAGCCTTATAGTAGATACATTTACACTTTCTATTGATAAGTTGCTAATTTTCAGCATTATATTAGTCTCGGTTCTCCCGCCATTTATAAGAAGTTCATTGACTAGTCAGGATTTGCAATATAGCAATATTAATGTTTTTAGTAATGTAGGCGATGAAAAATTTATAAAGAAACAACACTAAACAATTAAATTAATTGATTTACGTTTTAGTTACTTTTTCTGAATTAATTGTTTATTTTGATAATTATGAATTATTTAGTTATAATATATTTATTTATTATATATTTTTTAACTTGATTATATATGTTAAATATTGTTTGTTTAAATGTTGGAATGTTTATTTTAACTTAACTATATATGCTTATAAAAAATGCAGATAATGAATAATCAGTTAACCCTCTAATTCAAAATACACTAAAAAACATAATTTATTTTTCATCTTAAAAAATTAGCTTTCAATCAATTTCAATTCTTGAAGTAAAATACATTTCATTTTCAACATAGTTAACTTTTTAATAATATCATCACCGAAGAACCCTTCTTTAGCTCATTGACCTGGTGTCACGTGTATTGAGTCAATTCACTCAACACATGCACATGCATTCTATATTTATTCTACTGATGTCACACATGTCACACTAAAAGTATTATTGCACGGGAGAGTTAGTTATTTTCCCAGCTAACTATTTGTTCCAGAATGTACTATTGCACACTATATAAATGAGAATAACATACTGCTCAAGCATGCAATTTTTGCTTAAGCTAAACAAGTCATTCGTCTCTTCCAATTTTGTATTATGGTATCAAAGCAAGCAATTGCTTAACACTGTCATTCATCTCCAATGGCTATCACATTTAAATCATCCAATGATGTCAATTCTAACTCACCACAAAGTCCATACTATATACACCCTAGTGAAAGCCCTTCTTTAGTTATGGTTTTTGTTGTATTGACAGGAAACAACTATCACTCATGGTCACGCTCAATGCGAATGGCATTACAGTCCAAAAACAAGTTGTCTTTTGTTGATGGAACTATCACACCTCTATCGAAAGATGATTCAGTGTATTAGATTTGGCAGCACTGTAATACCTTAGTGCACTCTTGGATTATGCACTCGGTTTCTCCCTCGATTGCTCAAAGTGTTATCTGGATCGATGATTCACTTGAGGAATGGACAGATCTACGTAAAAGATTCGCTCAAGGAGATCAGTTCTGCTTATCTAATCTACAAGAGGAGATATACAGTTTTTGGCAAGGATCCTTGAATGTGACTGACTATTTCATGAAGCTAAAGATTCTTTAGAATGAGTTCTTAAATTTGAGACCATTACCTAAATGCACTTATGCAGTACGCTGCAATTATGGAGTACTGGATACTATGAGGCAATACATGAATAATGATTACGTGATCTGTTTTCTACGAAGGTTAAATGACTCTTTTAGTACTATCAAATCTCAGATCTCAGATCATGCTGATAGATCCAATGTCTTCTATCAATAAGGTATTGTCAATGGTTGTTCAACATGAACGTCGGTTTACCTATCATGATACATTTGTTGCAGTTCAGCAAGTCAGATCAGCAGATCCCAACCTAATTAGTCACACGAATTCTAGAAGTTCAGTCAGCAATGTCAGAGGCCTCTGTGTTTTTTTATGGTTTGCAAGGGCATACTATTGACAAGTGTTATAAGAAGCATGGGTATCCTCCAGGCTATACTCCTCGACGAAATAATGTTAATGCCACATAAGGTGCTGAAAATGAAATCATACACTCACCTCCTCTAGTGGCTAATTCTATCACATCTTCTGAACACACTTATTCTGGTAAGTTTACCGAACAGCTTGATTAAGGAATAGTGGTGACCTGCATGCCACAGATCAATTCTATTGCACATTCATCTATGCATCAGTCAGGTAAACTTCCCCTTCCAACTGTCCTTCCTAATAATGTTTGGATCGAGGATACTGCTGCCACTGATCATATTTTCAATTCTTTATCCACATTTCAATATTTTTAATCTGTACATCATGTCACTGTTTCGTTGCCAAATGGTGTTTCTGTTCCAGTCTCTCATATCGGTACTGTTCAGCTCAGTTCTCTGCTTATTCTAACAAATGTCATGTTTTCATCTATTTTTCGAGTCAATCTTATTTCTGTCAACAAGCTTCTTGACTCGGGATCCCTAGAACTTTCAGTTTAAGATGACTATTGTGTGATTCAAGACCTTCGAACTTTGCAGAGGATTGGTTTTGCTACCATTGACAATGCACTATACTTACTAGAAACCACAAAACAAACTCCTTCTAACCTTTCCAAATTACATATACCTGCTGTTAATATTGCTAATGTTTCTCCCTCAAATTTTGACCTCTGGAATTACTAGTTGGGTCATTTATCAACCAGCCGGCTTCAGTTACTACACTCCTTGAATAAGCAGATACTTGCCACCTCTATTGATCATTGTGATTACTATTAGCTTACCAAACAACGCAAGCTCCCTTTTTCAGGCAGTTCATCTGTCACCACATTGTGCTTCCAACTTGTTCACATGGACATTTGGGGGCCTACTCCTACCATCAGCAGATTTGGACATCGATATTTACTTTCCATAGTGGATGATTTCAGCCGCTTCACCTGGCTATTCTTGATGAAAACTAAGAGCGATGTAAGAGATTTGATTAGAAATTTTTCCATGTATACAGAAACAAAATACTCTACTGTTATCAAATGTATTTGCTCAGACAATGGGCCAGAATTTGCTATGAATCAATTTTTTGCATCCAAAGGAATTGTTCACTAAACTTCTTGTGTTGAGACACCGAAACAAAATAGTGTTGTTGAATGTAAACATCAACAGCTCATGAATGTGTCCAGATCTCTCATGCATCACTCCAGCTTACCATCCACTTTCTGGACTGACTACATTGCTCATGTTGCTTACCTATTAAACTTGTTACCCACACCAGTCATTGATAATCAAACCCCATTTTTTTGGCTCAATAAAATAGCACCTACCTATGACAACCTTCGTGCTTTTGGTTATCTATGCTATGCAACCACACAGCACCAAGGTCGTAGCAAATTTGATCCACGTGCTCGTAAGTGCATCTTCCTGGGGTTTTCCTCAGGCATTAAAGGCTTCAAACTGTATGATCTCAATAGTCATCAGGTCTTCCTATCACGTAATATGAAATTTGTTGAACATGTTTTTCCATTTCATTCTCTTGACAGTGCTAGTTCAGAGTTCATTCTTCCTGGACACCCTCTTAATTCGTCTGTTGATCCCTTTGAGAGCTCGGAGAACCCTTCTTTAGCTCCACAAGGATCTAATCCTAGTTCCTCCTCTCATGTTGATGCACAGGTACCTCCTTCTTTATGTCATTCTACCAGAGTACCACATCCCCCCAGTTATCTGCAGGATTATCATACTATAATCAATCATTCTTCGTCTCATCTTTCTTCTTTTCCTCAGTCTCCTCATACATTGCATAATGTTTTGTCATACCATAATCTGTCGTCATTTTTTTGATCTTTTGTGTGCAACATATCCACTATTTTTTAACCTCAAAAATTTGAGGAGGCTGTTCTTTAACCTTGCTGTTAGCGGTCTATATAGGATGAGTTAGATGCCCTCACCAAGAATGAGACTTGGAAGATTGTTGATCTACACCTGGTGTTAAGCCTATTGGCTGTAAGTGGATTTGCTGGGTTAAATTTCAACTTGATGGCTCAGTTTCTCAATATAAGTCTCGGCTTGTAGCTAAGGGGTATACACAACAATTTGGTATGGACTATATGGAAACATTTTCCCTATTCACCAAAATGACCACTGTCCGAACACTACTTTCTCTAGCTGTAAGTCACAATTGGCACTTGCATCAGTTGGACATCAACAATGCCTACTTACATGGTGATTTGGTGGAAGATGTTTACATGTCTTTACCTCAGGGTGTGCATTCTGCTAAGCTAAATCAGGTCTGCAAACTCCAGAAGTCTCTTTATAGGTTAAAACAGGCTGGGAGGCAATGTAATGCCAAGTTAATAGAATTCCTACTTCAGAATGGTTTCCAAAAATCCATGGCAGATTATGCATTGTTTGCCTAGGGGAGTGGGCCTGACTTCATAGCATTATTAGTTTATGTTGATGATATTATCATTACTTCACCCTCCACAGAGGAAATTCAACACATGAAATCAATTCTTGATCAGCGTTTTACCATAAAAGATCTCGAAGTTCTTTGGTACTTCTTGGTGTTTGAGGTTGCTTGAATTCCAACTGGTATTCACATTAATCAGAGAAAATACATGCTGGACATTCTTGATTCAGCTAGTTTATTGGCTTCCAAACCTACACCTACACCCATGGTTACCACCCCAAAACTTTCTCTAGACTTTGGTCATGATCCACAGATTTGCAGAAGGTTACTTGGGCAGCTCTTGTATCTCACTAATACTCGCTCATACATCCAGTCCAGCAACTCTCTCAGTTCATGTCTTCTCCTACCACACTTCATTACAAGGCAGTCACACGCATTCTTCGATACCTTAAGGGTGCTCCTGGCCAGGGCTTATTCTTCCCAGCCACCTCCTCTTCGGATCTGAAAGCTTTTTTTTATGCTGATTAGTCTGCATGTGCAGATACATGTCACTCCATCACCGGCTCTTGTATCTTTCTAGGTCACTCCCTCATTTCATGGAAATCTAAGAAACAAGTCTTTGCTTATCATTCGTCCTTCGAAGCAGAGTATAGGGCCCTCGCCTCCACTGCATATGAGCTAAAGTGGCTTTCCTACCTGCTTCGTGACCTACACATTCCATCTACTCCACCTGTTTTGTATTGTGAGAACACATCTGCCGCACACATTGCATCTAATAATGTGTTTCACGAACAGGTGAAGCACCTTGACATTGACTGTCATTTTGTGTGGCAGCATGTTACGTCTGGTCAGCTTAAGCTCCTTCCGATTCGATCCGCAGATCAGCTCGCTGATTGTTTCACCAAAGCTCTTCCTCCACATTCCTTCGATGATAACATTTCCAAGCTTGGCATCCAAACCTTGGTTGCTCCATCTTGCGGGAGGCTATCATCACCGAAGAACCCTTCTTCAGCTCGCTGACCTGGTGTCACGTGTATTCACTCAATTCACTCAACACATGCACATGCATTCTGTATTTATTTTGGTGATGTTACACATGTCACACTAAAAGTATTATTGCGCGGGAGAGTTAGTTATTTTCCCAGCTGGCTATTTGTTCCAGAATGTACTATTGCACACTATATAAATGAGAATAACATACTGCTCATGCAATTCTTGCTGAGTCAAACAAGTTGTTCCTCTCTTCCAATTTCATATTAATAAACAATATCATATTTAGTAGAGGTAACAATTATTGCAGTATAATCGACAATTTTATCGTATAAGAATTAATTTTTTATTAGTTAACAGAGGTAAATCAAAAAAAAATTGAGAATTCGTGAATATGTGAAAAATTAAATAAGCATAATATATTTTTAATATTGTGAAATTAATATATTTGTAACATGAAACTTAAACATTCAACTCCATCAAAAAGCGACAGATTATAGAAGAAAGCCCTTAAATTCTGTTTATTATTTTCTTCTTCAGTGCAGAAACCGTGACTTTGTAGCTCACAATTTATTCAAGAACTGAAACGAATTTTCGTAGCATTATATGACAAAAGATTATGTTGTAGATCTTATCGAATTTTTCTTATAGCATCTTATTTAATAGTACAATTGATTCTCATTACGACATCTTAATACTATTTATAATTTTGAGTGATTAATCGCAACTTGTGTAAGGGTGAAAATGATTAATAATACACTGTAAACAACATCAACTTGTAGAAAACAAAAATTTATGTTGTGACCCCCGAATTTAAATATTACCTGCGTATACTTCCCTCTTACAGATAACACTTAAACCCGGAAATCAAAGTTTAAATTAAAAAAAAATAAAATAAAGTTCAATACAATTTAATAAAGGAAGGTTCAAACCACTCCAAACTCATTTCACCAACATATATACATATATAAAAATTTCTTTACAAAAGTTTCTAGGTTATAAAAGAAACGAGATTCCTAATGAATCCATTTTCAATTATAACCCTTGCAAAATGTATGAAATCTGAATATAACATTGTCATGTACATAATAAACCCTAATCCAAA
>CANYCX014811845.1:0-10997 GCA_948193385.1 Breynia disticha f. nivosa | reverse complement strand
AAAAATTACTATATTTCATAAGGAATTATGAACTTAGAGTTTATTTATAAGCCCATAAGAGATTTTAAAAGTAGATCCATTGGTTAAAATCTTGTGTGAAAAGAAATTTGTTTCTTGATTGGTGATGTGACATATTTAAATGGACATAACAGATTATACATATGACTATTAAGTATGATCTTCTTAAGCATGCTGATAGAAGTAGTCTACTCATATGAGTGTGATATTTGGATTCTATCTTTGTAGATAAAATGCCAAAATTATGTAAATAATGAAAAAACAAACAATAATCAAATACCGCTTGGATTATTTTGGTCATATAAATATATAAATGTGAATTTTGTAAATGCAAATACTATGAAAATTTGGTCTAGTATTTAAGTTTTATTGAATATTGGAGATAGTCCTATAAAATGGCTAAAAGTGGATTAAGAGAAGGAGTTGCATACGCTGAAAACCGAAACTTCTGTGTGATGTAATTTATAAAATTGCACTTATAAGTTGAGAATACATCACAACACTATTGAGTATAGTGTATAATAAGCCGACCAAGAGATGAAAAATATTTTAAGTGAAACTGATCTCTATTTTCTTAATGTGATTCCTAGTAAAGCTTAAGAGGATATCTACAAGTTCCCTTGTTACTCCAGTATTGTTGTGAAACGTAAATCACATTTAATTTGACATTCAAATATGTTGCAATACTTATGAGTGAGCACGTAATAGCTTTTTGGTTACATGTCTTGATTTAAGGTGGATCAATGTTAGACGAGGAAGATTATTTCCAAAATAATTTCACTTGAAATTCATATGACATTGAGCCCAAATTATTGTGTTCTTATAAGAAATGTGATTAATTATTGGCTCTTATGAGATATGTAATTACTGTTTATTGCAAATTTCATGAGATCAAAGTTAATTAAAAATAGTGATATTAGAAAAGTAATCTAAAGAATAATTATGTTTAGCAGAGATAAAAGAAAGAGAGTACTCTTCTATATAATGAGTTGTGTCAATTGTCATAAGTTCATGTCGTTGATGATCACATACTTGAACTACAAAAAGAAATGGAATATAATAACTAATAGAGAGAATTTGTACTCGCAATTGTCATATCTGAGTGAGAGATGAAAGAATAATTCATCCTCCTATGACATTGAAAATGTTGAATAAATATAATATTTATGTTAAGGTACGTACATAATTATAGTTTATTTAATAAGAGAAAGAAATTAGAAAAAAATTTAGTTTTGGGATTAAAATGCATTTTTAAGTGAAAAATTATCTATTCACCAAATAGTACCTAAACGTCTATAAATAAGACTCCGCACTTTACATTTTAACAAACCAAAATCAGAATTCAAAATCTGAAATATAGAATCCTAGTTTAGAGCGATAGGTGAGACATTTCGAGGTAGTTTCGGGTGTGAAAGATAGCTCGATTCTCGATGTGCAAACATATATGGGTTCGAGTGCGCCTTCAACGTAGTTACGATATTTTCTACTGTTGTAAACAGAATTCAAGATTAGTAATTCAAACCGTTTTATTTATTAATTAATTATTTGTTAATTAATTAATTATAAATATGTTATATATATTTCTTTCATATTGTATTTTAACTATGGTAAGTTTAAAGCATAAACAAAAATCGAATAAGATACTTGCTAAGTATCTCCAAAACCACCGACTCGGTGTGTTAAAACTAGAGAAACTCTATGTCTTTGTCCTTACTGTCAAGAGTTGAAACTACTGGCTCATTACGACTTCCGAAAGACGAAGTTTTTTAGGCTTATTTATTATCGAATAAGGTGACAACAATGAAATCTTATACTTCATGCTATTCCATTGTGTTTATTAATTGATATTTCATCCTTAATTAAATCTAAACATCAACTCATTTAGTTATGATTGTTATTGAAAATTTGTGATGCTGCTAATGCTCTTTCTCTCTAATTTTTTAATAAAAATAAAACAATAAAAATTTCACAATTTTTTTTAAAATAATAATTATAGAAATTATTTAAATTATATATTATTTTTATTATGTCTCTAAAATTTTTTTTAAAAAAAATATTAGATTAAAAAATTATATATAATATATTATATATAAAAAATGTGTCTATTTTTAAGAGGTGGGGAGACTAAATTTAATTTCACCATATTTCTTGTCAAATGTTGACCATTTTTCCCTTACCAAGTTCGAACATTATTGGTTTCAGCAAACTCAATATCGGAAGCTCCCAAGGAATAATAATAATTAATAGTCGCGTTTTATCCACGCTCGTTCAACAAGAGTGAAGTTCTTCCATCCATCCCCCGGCCATTCTTAAAACAAGAAACAACATTCAACAATAATTACAAAACCAAAACACAAAATTTTTTTTTAAAATTTTTTCTTTTCATTTACATTGATTATATCAGTTTTATTTTATGTGACACATCATATTTTTTTAAAATATTTTTATTAATATTTTAAGTGAATATTCATTAATAATAATTAAATATTAATTATTTTTCTCATATTCTGCTAAAATAAGAGATAAACAAAAACAAATTATAGTGTAATAATATTTTATAAAATTTAATTTAAAAAATTATGACATAAAATAGAACGGATGAAGTATTTTATATAAAAAATATAAAAATTTGACATCTCATTTATTTTGAAACATAAAATAACAAATTTTGTCCTAATATTATAATAACCAATATATATATATATATATATATATATATATTAACGGTATTTATATATTTTTGGTTGCGAAGAGAATGACTGCATTTCTTATATTTGTTTGTCCCCGTCTTTCTCAACTCCTTCTCTTCTCTTTCCCTTCCCTTTCTCTGTACTCTACCTCCCTTCCGTTCTTCTTTGTTTTGTTATCTAAAATAAAATATTTGTTTGGTCTGACTTCCCAACCATTCAATACATATAACCTTCTGTTTCTTCAAAAATCCATTTCTTGGACTCCCTGCAACCTCTTTGCCTTTTCCTTTTTCTTTATATTTTCTCCCTCCTTTCTCTCAATAAACAAAACCCACGACAGTTTTTAACAATTCCTTCAAAAATTTATATTATTTTTTCGCTTTTTTTAACTGAAATAATCCAATCCATCCCCTTGTTTTCCTGTTGATATAATTTTCTTTTGTTGGATGCCGGCATGGCCGGTTTAGATTTAGGTACGACTTCTCGTTATGTTCATCAGCTTCAGCATAGGCCAGACCTTCATCTCCGGCACCAGTCTGACCCTGACGACCAAGATTCAGACCCAACTGGGACTGCTCAATATTCTACTGAAGACGCTTCTCATCAAGGCCTTGACCTCACCACGGCTGCGACTAATTCTGGTGATATTGTTGCCAGGAGACCCCGTGGAAGGCCTCCGGGCTCCAAGAACAAGCCTAAGCCTCCAGTTATAATCACTAGAGAAAGCGCAAACACTCTTCGAGCTCACATTTTAGAAGTAGGAAATGGGTGCGATGTGTTTGAGTGTGTGGCAAATTATGCTAGAAGAAGGCAGCGTGGGATTTGCATACTTAGCGGAGCTGGTACCGTCACTAACGTAAGCATAAGGCAACCGGCTGCAGCCGGTTCTATTGTTACTCTCCATGGAAGATTCGAGATCTTATCTTTGTCTGGATCTTTCTTGCCTCCACCGGCTCCACCAGGTGCTACAAGTTTGACAGTCTTTTTAGCCGGGGGGCAAGGTCAAGTGGTTGGTGGAAGCGTTGTGGGGGAGCTAACCGCTTCGGGGCCCGTGATACTGATAGCTGCTTCATTCACCAATGTTGCCTATGAGAGGCTGCCGCTGGAAGACGATGACCAGCAGCTGCAGATGCAGAGTGGAGGCGGCGGAAGTGGCAACAGTGGAGTTGGAAGTAGCCCTTTTCATGAGGGAGGAGCTGCATCTGGAGGGCTTCCTTTCTTTAATTTCCCATTAAATATGCCTCCAAACGTTCAGTTACCTGTTGATGGTTGGGCTGCAAATTCCGGCAGTAGGGTTCCGTTCTAGAGGTGATGACGGTAAATAATAATTACGATGCTCGTTGGATGAGATCGGAAGGGCTTTTTGGATCAAGAAAAGGTCAGCGAAATATTTTATGGGTTTCTGATTACTTCTCTTCATCATCCTCATCAAGTTTCTTGTATTTCTTCTGTTATATGCTACTACTTTCTAGGGTATATTTTATTTTTCTTGTTTTCATTTTGGTTATAGACTCTTGTGTTATCTGGAAATAGCTTTGATATTCACTGTGGAACAATCTTATTGTCTTGAACTCATTTGAGGATGCATTCACCTTGTTAATTAATTCACTTATAACTGCAGCTACTTGATTTCGAGTGAATCTAACCAATCAACTAGGGTTTCTTCTATCCAAACCGCTCTCTTATGTTGCACGCCAATTAGAAATCATGCTATATATGAGAGAAATATAAATTAAAACATTTAGTTTCTTTCTTTATTTCCTTCTTTTCCATGCTTTACCTTTCTTCTGTTTCTTTTATATTTATGTTTACATGTGTTTTTGCCTGAATTTCAATAAGCTTTTAATTGAGTTCCATGTGCCATTATCAATGCTGAATTTCTTGGTATACTTCTTGGAAATGGAACAACACTAGTTTTCTGCTCTGAATAATATTCTGCACTTTGATTTTGATATAGACGAAGAAGAAAGACGAAAATAATCAAGTAGCTCATCCATTCACATGCATTTTTTTTCCCTAATATTTAATTGTTTCATTCTTAAAAATATGTTTTTCTTTCAGAAAGTCTGTTAGCTGATTAATTTACTATTAAGTTCTTCCATCAATTTCTTTCATATAAAATCACAGAATCTAGCTGTTGTATATATAATATTCTTTATTAGTCGTGGAGTTGTATATTAAAAGTGACAAATTGCATATAATTTTATAGGTTTCTTAATCACTATATAGTTTTCCTATGCATCTTTACTTGTCTCCCCGGATGAACCGGACACGACTTCAGATCAAATCATGTTTATCAACACTTTCTGCAGCCATATTCACCGTTTTCTTCAAACATTGCAAACTAAATCCGGATCAAACACATAAATTCACCCATTTCGTGCGTGGTTCTTGTTGGAAACGTATTACACATCATATAAAAACAAGAACGTTAAGTGGTTTATAATAATATGGGTTTATATAAATCATTGATTTTGTATTAAGAGTTCCACAACTAGTATCATTCATAAATCATGTAGTACATATAAACTCTTGCAGTTCTCCTGCATAGTATATAATTCATTCCTATGGCTTGCCATTTGTTTCTTTATGCACATCTTTCCATTTTGAATTGGATATTTACTTCTTGTCATGTTCGTAACATTGATGATTTTTCTTTTCTGCTAACACAGCGCTTATTGTATTTGATTCCATTGTGCACTTTAGTATAGAGCATATGTTTTCATTAATAATATTTCGTTACCAAATTTTTACCACTAATTAGGTTAGCCACTCTTACTTGGATTTGAGCAAGATTTCAGAAAGCCAATATCGAAGTTCTTAAGGATGTTTAATTTATCAAGAATTATAAATATTAAATTGAAATTGAGCTCTGATGATATTTAGATGTGTGTTGTTAGTTTGACATCGTAAATTGAATTTTGTAAGCGTCAATTATATATAAAAAAGGTGCCAACAGATTCTGTAGAAGACATATTAAATGGATAAGCAAAATTTTCAAATATATATACTTAATTTACTATTAGGCTGAACTGCTCGCAAGCTATTTCAGCTCAAGTTCGATAAAAATTTGTCCGAACTCGACTTGTTTACAATTGAGTATGGGACTATAAACGAATCGGACTGCTGGCAAGCTATTCGAGTTCGATAAAAATTCGTTTGAGATTGACTTGTTTACAATTGAGTTTGTTCGTGAAAAAATGTTCGGTGTAAATGGTTCAACTATTTGAGGCTGATCAATCTTGTACTCGAAAGCTTCTGAGCGATTAGCTTGACAAGTTCGATAACAAACTCATGAACAAACTCGATTACATATTCGAGTTTTTATATTTATATGTAGTTTTTATACTTTTATTTGCATTTTAAAAATGTATATAATTTATTTAAAAATGAATTAATATTAAAACAAAATTATATTTGAAAAAAATATATAATATATTACAATTAATTATACTATGTAAATTAAAATAATAACTTTATTAATATAAACAAGTATAAACTATTCATAATATTTAATGAATTTGTTATTTTTTTAATTTTATATTTAATAAAATTTTATTTTATTTTTTGTTTAATGAAGTTCGAAAAATTCATGAATAAGCATGTTAGCTTGTGTATAATAAATGAGTTGAGTTTGAACAAGATTTTGAGTTTGATAAAAAAAAAGTCTATTCAAATTTGAACCAATAAAATTTTAAACGAGTCGAACTTGAATACTCAAGAATTCGTTTGACTTAATTGTAACTCTAGTGCTTCTTCTTTAAATGCATGGAGATAAATATAAAACAATGCTCATAATTATTCAATATGTGCATTTGACCGTTCTCGTATTAATTTTATCTTTTTTTTATTAATTCATCTTTTATTTTAGTGTATAAGATCTTTTTATCAGTGCATGTTGTATTTTAGAGCTTAGAGTTCTTTTAATGATGTGCATCATCGTTCTTTATTTCTGTTCCGTTTCTTTTTTTTTTCCCTGAATAAATTACTAACACATTCGTTCAAGAGTAGATTCCTAAACATAGATTTCCTATTGTAGGAAATAAAATTTTGAGCCAAAAAATATAACATTGGATAAAAGTGGAATAAATAATATATATATGAGATAAACATGTTATTATTGATTAGGAAACAAATATTGATATTCAGTAGTCTTTTAGATGTACTATAACTCTATCACTTATCTATTTTCAGTTCAAATTTGTACTAACTTCAAATATCGCTTAATTCCATTAACAATCATATGTACATGTATGTGTGTGTGTGTATATATATATAAACATCAGATGCAATGCAGAATATCTTTTGCTATTGAACTTTCATGGTATCAGAGCCAATAAACCTCTTAACTAAGTAACCTTGCATACACAATCAAGCACCTCAATTTTTTTCGACATGAACACTACTACTACAATTGTGCCAGTCGACCAACCTACCTCCGGATCGATTCCCAACGTCCAATTTTCTGTCAAATTCTCATCTATTAATTACCTATTATGGAAGATGCAGCTGCAACCCATATTGCGTGCATATGGTTTGATGTGTTACATCGATGACACTAGCTTGGAACCTCCAATTTTAGTTCACAATGAACCCAATTCGGAGTATCTATCATGGTTCAAGAATGATGAAGCTGTGTTGAGCTGGATAATCAACTCTGTTACTGAAGAATTACTGCCTCAAATTGTTGGCAAAAATACAACAAAAGAGGTTTGGAAACGACTGGCAAAGTCTTATGCTTTGGGCTCTAAGGCTCAGTTTTGTAATCTCAAAACACCATTATTTCATCTTCAACGTGATTCTAACAACATTTATGTCTATTTACAGTGTGGAAAAACAATTGTTGGGTAGTCTCTTCTCCGTTGTTGATCTCATTTATGCCATCACTGAAGGACTTGGTTCCTAGTTCTTACCTTGTGTTTGTGCTCTTGAAGCACGCAATACTGATGTTTCTTTTGATGAGTTATATGCATGTTACTACACCTACAGAGTCTCATTTATGTTATGGTTGTAGTATTAGTAAAGGTCATAGATTACCCTTTCCAGAGTCTTCTTTTCAGGCTTCCTAGCCCCTTGACATAATTTGTAGTAATGTCTGAGGATCTGTTCCAGCTTTTGATGGATCTCACTATTACTCGTTGTTCCATGATCACTATTCTAAGTACTTATGGATTTATTTTTTAATGAAAAAATCTGAGGTTCTAAGTGAATTTATTAAATTTCATCACTTTATTAAAAGGTTTTTTGGCTTGCCTTTACAATCCTTACAATCTGTTTGGGGAGAAGAGTTTCAAGTTTTACAGTCTTCCTTGCAGTGCCATGGCATTGTTTATCATCACTCGTGTCGTCACACACACGAGAAAAATGCTTGTGTAGAACGAAACATAGATATGTCTTTAAAACATCCTTAGCAATGCTCCATACTGCCAAAGTACATTTAAACTACTGGCCATACGCCTTTGACTGTGCCAAAAACATCATTAATCACCATCCAACACCCTTGCTCCAATTGAGCTCTCTTTATGAAACAATATTAACTTAAAAGTAGATTATACATCACTTAAGGTTTTCGGGTGCCTATGTTACCCTTGGTTTCATTCATACTCTGAAAAAACTTAACCAACGATCATCTCCTTATGTTTTTATGGGTTATATCAAACAACATAAAGGCTATAGTTATCATTTTTTGTGTGACGCTCATATTTTATTTCTCTTATTTAGTTAAAAACATAATTTCAAATTACAAAATTTAGTATAAATTTAAAAACTATTTCCCTCAACATGGAAGTAAAGTCAAGCGTCAATTTTCCTAACGTGAATGCTTAGACATGTACATGCAGGTATATAAATCAGATAAAATCAATAGTTTGAAAATAATTGCAAGGGACAAGATTAGTTTCAAAACATAGTTTACAAAGTTTCTTCTTAATAACATAATAACACGGTAAACATTTTGATCGCAATGTAAATGCAAACTTTGTGGTTCCTCTGACCTTTGCGCTCAAGTCCCCAAAAGTATCATGCGACAACTTCTCGATATGAACACATAAATGTATATAAGGAAGCAAAACGAGTATTAAAACTTAGTAAGTGCATAACCCACGCCACTATCCGACCATATAGGACCTATTGCACTCGTATTTTTACGCACACAATTTAGGTTGATTTCCTGTCTTCCTTAATATGAGTCATACATGTTCATTATGTTTTTCTAGGGCCCATACTAGTGTCTTCACATATAAGTTTCCTTATGACAATTATATCTTTCATAAAGTTATGATTTAACGTACCTAGCCATTGCCTTTCTACCTCAATAATTCTAAAACATGCCAATTTAGGGAGAGAACGGTTTTGTGAATGATCTGGGTAGACTGTTCACTAGACCATTCGGTTTGTGAAAAAGACTTCTACCCAAAAAGTTTGGAAACGGTCTAGAGAACGGTCTGTGTAGACCGTTTGCCAAGTCGTTCCATATCCTAGTTTTGCTTTTGGAACTTAAATACATACTAGAAGATTTGAACAGGCTAGGGAATGGTTTACCCAGATCGTTTCCCTGCCTATTTCACCTGATTTCAGCTGTAAATTAGTCTCTTTTCAATTCAACGACCATGCCACTTAATTAATCATTCAACCTCTTATTAAACACCATCTCATTCAAATCCACACATATCCATTTTAAAATTTCCAACCTTAATCTTCCATATCATACTCGTCTTTAGCACACACAACATAACCACAACATATTAACAATTAAAATCATCACATGAACACACATCAATTTTTATAAAATCAGTGCATCCAGGAGACAATCAACACCATCAATAGCACACGCCGTACATTAGGTTACACCTTCATTTAAGCCATCCTTTCACCCAAGTTTTAATTTTAATCTGACAACATTTATTGCACCTCGATCATGTTTATGATTTTCAAATCACGTCATCGTCTTATTTTGACTAAATATTAATCCTCCGCTTACCTATAACCAACATATACGCATAGATTCCAAGAAAGTTCAACAATACATTACTAACATTAGTACACAAATCTACATCCTTGGTTTTATAAATATTTTAAACATCATACCATGAATAACACATATAATCATCTTATTCAATCCATTCTACATTTTCTTACTTGCTTCTACTCATATGCACTTCAAATGATTACAGGTCTCTCCCTACATACGCCAATTTCAAGATGTGTCTTTAATCGCATACACCCTAGTTCACTTCTAGCTAAAGTAATAACGATTCAATCATTATAAATTTCCTTTCATTCAACCATATATATGATTATTCTTCGCAATAGACAGCACAAGCCATTTAAATTTATAGTCTCAAAATATATTCACACAATTTAGCACATTTTACCATTTTCATACTTACACACATTTTTTTATAAATGTATTTTTTTCACATACACATGGATCAGTATGTCATAAGTGAAATACCCTCTAGGTGCATTCACATCTCGTGGTGTTCAGAAACCTCCATTTTAATATCAAGTAATGGTGTCTGCTTACACCCATTTTTGTTTTTCTTTGGCATTCGCATACGCCAAATTAATTTCTATTAATGGTGTTCACATACACCTCTCAATTTATTATGGCATCCGCATACGCCCAATTAGTTTCTATTATCAGCGTTCGCATATGCCACACTTATTTTACTTAATGGTGTTCACATACACTCTGTAAGTTTGATATTGGTGTCCACATACGCCCTCACTTAAATTACTTAATGGTGTCCACATCACCTCTCAAGTCTTATTATGGCGTCCGCATAAGCTCACATCATTATTTCTTTAATGGTGTTTGCATACACCTTAAATATTATCTTTGGCGTCCCCATACGCCCACTTTCATTATTATTCATTGGGTCTTCTACCTCACCTACTCACTTACTATAACATCTCTTTGTGCCTCATTTCATTTTTCTCTTTCTCATCGTTTCCTATGATTTCAATCATATGCCTACATGCATTAAACACACAATAGTATTTTCACTCTATAAGCCAAGGCCATAATTCATCTAATAAGTCCAAAATCCCAATTTAACATTTGATGATTCACCCTAACATGTTATATCTTGTTTAATAATTCACTTCATGATTGTTTGCTCAACTCATGTATTTTAACATAACCATTAAATTAATAAACCACATTAAATCAGTCCATGAACCATACACTTTAAACAATAGACTAAAATAATCATATATATATATACATACTCGAATGCACACACACAAGAACCACACATCACTTAACACACTAAAAACATATGTCTC
>CANYCX014810926.1:0-19512 GCA_948193385.1 Breynia disticha f. nivosa | reverse complement strand
TAGTTTTGAAGTTGAATCCCGTTCGTTCAGGCAACATCTTATTTGTTTGATTATAATCAAACCAAGCTGGAGCTTGTCATTGTGTTTGGTTCGGTTCCTACTCTTTACAGTTCCAACAGTAAAAACGTACAACATTTATATTTCAATAATAATTTAAATATGACATGTCAACACAAAACTACTAGGACTCAGGATTTACACCAATTAAAGACGACGGAAAATATGTGAAGACGTGCCTATATTGCATATTTCGTTTCCTAGCACTACTTTTCAAATTCATTCTTCTGAATTTTATCTTTTACTCTGTAATAATGTGTTCGTCTTATCTTAAGCATTATACGAGGCGTTATCTATAAATTATATTTTTTTTCTTTCTAGATTTTATTTAGTCTCGCGAGTAGGGTGCGCAAATGAGTCATCTTTCAACAAAAAATTTATAATTTATAAATGAGTCGAGTTTGAACACTCCAAAATTTAGTTTGCTACAAACAGACTCGTGAACAATTTCAATAACACTCCCATCTAAATTTTCATGAGCACGCTAAACATATTAATTTAGGTGTTCACTAACATGTTCACAAACAACCTCACGAGTATGGTCATAAATAAACTCAAAAAAACTCATTTATAAGTTTCATTATTAAAATTTTGGACTTAAATCCCTATACCTTTAACCATTAAGGGGTTAACCCCTAAATCCTGAACCTATAGGATTTAAATTCTTAGAGTTTATCATTTTAAGATTTAGGCTTGATATAAAATATTAATGCATGTTATTAAATTATTTTTATTCATTACCTTGATATAATTTAAATATAAAGTGAGCATAATTGTAAAGAAGTCAAATTATTCATGAACAAGTTTGTTTATTAAGCTTAAAATAAACTCGTGAACATACTTATTTCTTAAACTCATTTTAGGCTCGTGGACGTACTTGTTTAAGAGACTCATTTTAGGCTTGTTAATTCGCGAGCTTTAAACGAGGCAAACTTGAACAATATGTTGAGTTCGATAAAAAAAAACACTTTAATTCAAGCTCATAAAATTTTAATGAGCTGAACTTGAACATTTTAACATTCAATTCGGTTTGGCTCAATTACAACTCTGTTACGAGTATTAAGTTCATTGGTTTAAAAGTTTGAAGCTGAATTAAAATGACAGTTTTGGATGAGACGGGAAAAATAATGTATGAAATTAAATGGTTTTGAAAATTATGTATAAACAAAATAATCAGAGGTTGAGAAGAAGGATGGAAAGGATTATTAGTTTAATTATATTATAAGTAGAGTTAAGTAATATGCATTGTATAATAACAAAAAAAAAACCATGAATTGACATAATTGTAAAGATAAGATATGTGTGTGTGTGTGTGATTTTGAGATAGAAAGCAGTAGAGGTCAAATGAAGTTGACCATTCACTTCATCCACAATCTTCCAATCCACTTCTACCAACCCAATCGCTTCAGGATATGGCCCTGTTTCACAACCTACATCTCCCACCACTATCATATTCCATGTACATCAACCATAAAGTTTTAAGACAATAACAACAACATTCTTTCTGGTGGACATCAACCACTCTCTACATATGCATTACAAACACGCTTAAGGGTTCGGTTAGTTCGACTATATAGGTGGTGCCTTCGCTGGTTATCGTCAAATTTATCAGTTTAAAGTTATAATTATTAGCTCTCGCTGAAATGTGAAGTGAGATGAAGCAGTTGCATGGGAATTAGAACGTCTTCATTTCAAGCAATCAGAGATAGAAACAGACAAATATGGAGGAGAGATGGTCAAAAGGGCAAGTGGTAATAGAGAGACAAAACAAATTAGATTCATATATTTTATGAGATATGGTGATGATGTTATATATATATAATAAGGACACAATGAAACGAGAGGCCTCAATTTGCCTAATCCTTTTAACATTCATTCTTCTTTTCACTCTCGTCTTCTATACAACAATAAAAACAGGCTCTTCTTGCCTTAATCTTATCCTATCCAACCCCCTCTATCTTTCTATCACTTGACCTTTTATTCCTTTCTACGACACACTCCAGTTCGCTTCATTCCTCTCCTTGTTTATTCTTCATTCAATACAAACACAACCTCAAAAATATCTTTCTTTTTCACTAGCTACTTGCGTTCTATATATTATTTCTTCACCACATTACTTTGGTTGCAGAGAAGCTAAATAGTAGTAATTGGTAGATTCAATATATATTTTTATCATTAGTTTTGAGAATCCACACATATATTTGAACCGTAGAGCTTTTTGTGGTGTAAGTAGTAATCCTTTAAAAGACAAGGTATTTTTGGATGCTCAATGGCTCCTAAAACTGGAAAGGCTAAACCTAAAGCCAAGGGTGACAAAAAGAAGAAGGAAGAGAAAGGTCAGGTCCTTTCTCTCTCTCTCTCGTCTACCTTTCATTCAAGTATTTTGAATGTGCAATTGAATAACGTTGGTGCTGTGCAGTTTTGCCGACTGTGATTGAAATAACTGTGGAAACACCTCACGACACACAACTTACTCTCAAAGTAAGTAATGTACATTAGTTCTTAATTTCTTTCACTTTTATGTTTAGCCCTAATTTTTCTTTATAATAAATGTGGAGTTATTTGTATTTTGAAGGGCATATCTACAGACAGGATTTTGGATGTGAGGAAACTATTAGCTGTACATGTTGAGACTTGCCATTTCACCAATTTTTCTTTATCTCATGAGGTATTATGCCTTTTATTTTTTCCTTTTTTTAAATCATTCTTTAACATTACTTTAATCTCATTTTCGATAATTTCTCACTTTATTTACTACTAACGATTACTTCAGTTATTATATTTCACTTAAACTCTGTTCCAAATATAATATAATATAATGTAGTGTGGTAAAGATTTACAACTTTTTTTCTAAAATTTGCATATAATTTCTTTTGTTGGGTAGACATTAGACAACATTTATATGGAAAAATTTAACAAAAGTGAATTTTTGTGTTTCTATATTGCAAAAAAAATACATAAGTTTCTTAAATTGTTAATCAAACAAATTAAACATTTTATATTTAAAAAATAGTCAATTCCATAACTAACTCATTTCCCCAACTAATCTAACGTATTTCTAGAATCATGACTCATCAAATATCTCTCAAAATCAAATTCTTAAACCTAAGTAAATCATAATAACAAAAAATTATTCTTCCAAAACAAGCGTACATTCAACACAAACTTTTAAATTCAGAAATAAAAACACACGAAAATTGATATTTTTTGGCAAAAATGAAGAAAATCATTTGTTCATCATGTTTGGATAAATCAGACAATATGTTTCTACCTATGTATGAAATCAAATGAAATAATTCTTATTGATTATAGTTTTATATCAATTTTCTATCAAAATTTCATAATCACACTATTTTTGGAAATCTTCAAATCGAGATGAAATCTTAATGCATTTATTTTCCAAAGTTTACAAAGGTTCACATTATCAATTTCACATAAAAATATATATGTATCTGAGCACACATTCTAAGGTTCACATGATCAAGTTCACAAACTATATACTCAATTATTCACATACGTTCTAAGGTTCACAGAGGTTTCTCTGCTCAAGTTCACAAAAATATAATCAACTTAAACACATATTATAAAGTTCACAAAGGTTCACATGATCAAGTTGAAAAACCGTACCCATTAAAACACACATTCTAAAGTTCACAAATATTCACATGATCAAGTTCTAAAAAATATATTCAATTTGAATACACGTTCTAAGGTTCACAGAGGTTTACAAGATCAAGTTCACAAAAAATATAATTAATTACATCACAAATGTTCTAAATTTCACAGATGTTCGCATGATCATGTTCTCAAAACAATATACTCAATTTGAGCATACGTTCTAAGGTTCACAGAGGTTCGCATGATCAAGTTCACAAAAAACATACTTAATCATATCTTAAACGTTCTAAGGTTTACATGATAATATTGACTAAAATTTCAATATCAAAACTTAAAAATATTATTTTTATAATAGAAACTTTAAAAATAATTATATTTATAATTAACCAAACTCACATACTATTTTTAAATAAAAAACTTAAAAAGAGCCACCATTTATAATGAGCCCGTTGTTGGTAGGCTTCATATATATATAGGTGACTCAAACAAACAAAAAGCATCCCCGTTTCAATTTATATGTGAGAACTTTTTTTAAATAATTTTTTTATTTGTATTATTTATATTTTTTTTGTTGTTTTACTCTTCCTTAAATTTTATTAATTAATTATTAGATTCAATCAGAATATATAATATTAAAAAATAAAATATATTTTAATAAAAAATATATTAAAAATTAAACAATTTCATTTGTTTTAGAAAAAAGGGACAGAGAGCATAACTTACCAGCAACCATAAATTTGACACTTATTAAAATTCGAGCTTCGACTTTCAACAAAAATAAAATTCTTTACGAAATAAATTACAATCATTGAAATGAAGTGTCAAATTTGACAATGTGAAATAAAAATGATAGTATTTTTACAACAGATATTATTTCAAATTTAATAAATACTATAAATTTATTCTTAGTTTTGCGTATTTATCTTACTTTAAATCGTGAACAGGCCACAAATTTAAAAGATTAAACGCAATAATAATCAATTTCCTTAAATAAAATTCCGTCAACCTCATAATTAATAAAAAAGAATAATGGTGTAGTTAAAAAAAATCTTGTCATGTACAAGACACTTATAAATTCTGTAACATGTTGGTTCGTGTGACTAACTGAAAGGCAATCTACTTACTTTTGGTTTGTGGATTAGTCTGAACATTTTTCTAAAATTTTTCAAAAAAAAAAATATAAACTCTGTTGACTCTACAGGTACGTGGACCCCGTCTTAAAGATTCTGTGGACATTGCTTCTCTAAAACCTTGCCACCTCACCATCATCGAAGGTTCTTTCTAAATCCAACGCATAATAATACAGACACACACTTATTGCTATACACTCATTCGCACCATATTCCCTTCCTTGAGAAACTAACGACATTGAAAATTTCCCTCCTTTTCTTTTACAGAGGACTACACGCAGGAACAATCCATCGCTCACATCCGTCGTCTCCTTGACATCGTCGCTTGCACCACTTCCTTCGCCTTGTCCAAGCCATCCGTTAGAACCATCCCCAAAGATTCCACTTCTAAAGATGCCGTTTCTACTGAACCAGTTCAAAGTCCAAGTTCCGATGATGGAGCCGATCAACATAAGGCGCAAAAAACACCAGAGAATAAAAAGAAAGCATCACATTTTTCTAATGACAAGAGCTCGACGAAGATTGAGTGTACAGACGGTGTGGCGGAGATGTGTCCACCGCCGCAGTTAGGGCAGTTTTATGATTTCTTCTCTTTCTCTCACTTGACTCCACCAGTGCAGTGTGAGTAGTTTTTGTAATGATGACGTAAATTACGAATTTTTTCTTTCACGTTTTCATTTTATTATGATGTTTTTGTTTGTAGATATTCGGAGATCGAATCGTCCGTTTGTGGAGGATAAGAGAGAAGATGATTTTTTCCAAATTGATGTGAGTATTAAGAGATTTATTTGGAGTGAATACCTCTTAGCACGTATTTCATTACTAATGAGCTGCGAGCTCATGTGTTAGCTCTAAAATTACTTTATTTTATTTTTTTTATAACTAATTTATACTTTAATTTAGTCATTTGATATGAATTAGCTATTCGATTGCAACGCAGGTGAGAGTATGTAGTGGGAAGCCGATGACACTGGTGGCTTCGCAACAGGGGTTTTATCCTGCTGGAAAGCGTGCCCTACTTTGTCACTCTTTGGTTAGTTCGTTGCAGCAGATAAGCCGAGTATTTGACGCTGTAAGTGTATATTTGTATACGTTTCTGAGTTTTTTTTGTTCAATTTGTTCATGTGATGTTTATTGCAATGTAATTTTGAATGCAGGGATACAAAGCTCTCATGAAGGCTTTTACGGAGCATAATAAGGTGCTCTTTTTCCAAATTTTTGGCTTTAAGTATTTTTGATTAGATATAATGAAGTATTTTTGCTCATAATTAAGTGTTGTGATGTTGCAGTTTGGAAATCTTCCATATGGTTTTCGGGCAAACACATGGGTTGTTCCGTCGATTGTTGCTGATAATCCATCTGTTTTCCCACCACTTCCTGTGGAAGATGAGAATTGGGGAGGAAACGGAGGTGGGCAAGGCAGAAATGGCAAGCATGATCACAGGCCATGGGCAAAGGAGTTTTCCATATTGGCAGCTATGCCATGTAAAACAGCAGAAGAGAGACAAGTTCGGGACCGGAAAGCTTTTCTGCTTCATAGTTTATTTGTTGATGTTTCTGTTTTGAAAGCTGTTGCTGTTATCAAGCACATTGTTGAGAATAATCAGGGGTTTTCGGACGATCCAGCCAAATCATTTTTGCATGAAACGAGAATTGGAGATTTGAATATTAAAGTAACAAGAGATGTTCCTGATGCAAGCATCAAGTTGGATTGCAAGAATGACGGGAATCATGTTCTTGAAATGTCACAAGATGAGCTTGCTCAGAGAAATCTACTTAAAGGAATAACTGCAGACGAAAGTGCTACTGTTCATGTGGGAAATTATTACTATATATCCTCTTGTATTTGTTAATAGATTGTCCATGTTGTTAAGCTCAATGTTTTCAATGTTGTGTTGCAGGATACTTCTACTTTGGGTGTTGTGGTTGTTCGACACTGTGGTTGTACAGCGGTTGTTAAAGTTTCAGGTGTGGTGGACTGGAAAGGTAGTCGAATCCCTCAGGATATAGACATTGAGGATCAGCCTGAAGGAGGTGCAAATGCCTTGAATGTGAATAGGTCAGTTCATCTTCATGCTTTTAGGGTTCGTACTTTAAATTTTTTGCTACTCCATCATGATAAAGGTGAAAGAATTAATGGTCACAAACAACAAAAATATTATTGAATGGTCAAAGGAAGATCAGTGACTTCTGAAATTTTTCATCATAAGAGCACTATGGATTGTTGATCATTGTTCTGCTCTTTTTTGCTGTCTTCAGCTTAAGAATGTTATTGCACAAGTCATCGACGTCGCAGCAATCTGGTGCGGTTCAACGATCACAGACTGGAGATTTGGAGATTTTACGTTCTGTTAGAACTTTGGTGAGAAAAGTATTGGAAGATAGTTTGTTGAAGCTGGAGGAGGAATCTTGTAAAAGCACCAGATCAATTAGGTGGGAGCTAGGAGCATGTTGGGTGCAACATTTGCAAAATCAGACATCAGGGAAAAATGATTCTAACAAAGCTGAAGAAACAAAGCTTGAACCAGCTGTAAAGGGGCTCGGAAAACAAGGAGCATTGTTGAAGGAGATAAAGAAGAAAACAGATGCAAGAAGTAGCAAACCTGAAAATGGAAAAGATGTTTCAAGAGGCAACAATCTTGACATAAACAAGAAATTGGATGGGCCAACTTCGAAAGAGTTGGATAAAAGAGAAGAGGAAATGGAGATCATATGGAAGAAGCAGATTTCTGAAGCTGCTTATTTGCGTCTTAAAGAATCAGAAACTGGTCTTCACCTTAAGGTTACTTTTTTTTAAGATATTAACTCGATTTTTTTTTTTCTGTTTTCTCTTATTGTGGTGTTCATAGCTTTTGACATCTTGCATTAATAAGTTTTAAATTTTTTCAGTAGAATGTAGAGTATCCGTTTTTCTACTTTATACCTTGAATTCATGATTGCTTTTGTTTTGTCGGAATAACAGTCACCTGATGAGCTGATTGAAATGGCGCACAAATATTATGCTGATACTGCTCTGCCTAAACTGGTTAGTTGTGGATAATCAAAATTTTTACTTCTTAGAATCTTAGGATGGTTTGATGTGACACTTTATCTGTTTGTCTGTAATGATTTTCAAATTTTTAGGTGGCAGATTTTGGATCCCTTGAACTTTCTCCAGTTGATGGAAGAACATTGACAGATTTTATGCATACCAGAGGCCTGCAGATGTGTTCTCTAGGACGTGTGGTAATATATCTCATTTCTACAAGTTTTGATTTTGGTAGATTCAGTAGTAGATATCATAAGCAGGTTGCAGATTGACGGATTGAATAGTGAAAAAGATGAAACAATGCACATCTTTTAAGAATTACAAAATGTTACAATATGCAATATGATAGTCAATATGCTGCTAGCCATACACACTCGACTCCCTTTGATTTACCAAATGCACCAATAAGAATAGATTAAGTTCTTAGTTATCCTTTGGGATAGAAAGCAATGACAGTTTTTTGGGCTTAAATTGTACATTTATAGCTGCTAGATCCACACATGAATCACTGCTCTCAACTAGCAAGGTAGTTGAATTTCCAAAATAGAGCTCATGAATCTTTTTCGGTTGTGGTATTATTATAGATTTATAAATTGCCAGATCTAGGAAGTCCCTTAGGCCCGTAAGCCAAGACTGTCGTCACTTTTTTATCTAATCAGATTTTTGCTGGTCTGAGTTAAAATTTTACATTTTTCTGCAAACACGTGAAGTCTTTCATCTTGTTTCATAGTAATCCCAAGGTATCCAATGATGAAATATTCCATGCTGATTTAGTTTTTTTATAACTATTCGTTTCTTTGAAAAATTCTGCACAATGTTTTTTGAAACGTTATTGACATGAATAGCAATGTAGCCGGATGAAAAAACTTGGAGCATATTTTTGCCTGTTAATTCTTTTTTTTTTATTTATTAATACTAGGTTGAGCTTGCTGACAAGTTGCCTCACGTGCAATCACTTTGTATACACGAAATGATCGTTCGTGCCTACAAACACATATTACAAGCAGTTATTGCAGCGGTAGATAATGCTTTCGACTTCGCTGCATCAATAGCATCATGTCTCAATATATTTCTCGGAACACCTTCCACTGATGACGAAGATGTCAAAAGTGATGATAAATTAAAGTGGAAGTGGGTGGAAACCTTCCTTTTGAAAAGGTTTGGGTGGAAATGGAAGAGTGAAGGCTTTGAGGATCTTAGAAAGTACGCAATTCTTCGAGGGCTGTCCCACAAGGTTTGATTGTTTCTAACTATTGCATTAAGACCTTGATAATTATAATATTTACAACTTAAATGCATTCTTTTACAGGTTGGACTTGAGCTTCTTCCTAGGGATTATGACATGGATTCTGCATCTCCCTTTAGAAAAACTGACATAATAAGCATGGTCCCTGTATATAAGGCAAGTTTCTAGCATTTCACTAAAGAAAGTTAAATGGTCTTGGTGTATAGTTGCTAAAACAAACGTCATTGTTTCCTGCAGCATGTCGCATGTTCATCTGCAGATGGGCGCACACTGTTAGAATCATCTAAAACCTCATTGGACAAAGGAAAATTGGAGGATGCTGTTAACTATGGCACCAAGGTAATGTTTAGCCTCAGTGGCACTAATTAATTCCTGAATCCCTCCACCATAAACTAGTAATTTGATCAATGGCCTTAAATTTTGAAGGCACTTTCAAAACTCGTATCAGTCTGTGGTCCTTATCATCGCATGACTGCAGGAGCATACAGTCTTCTGGCTGTAGTTCTTTACCACACCGGAGACTTCAATCAGGTAAATGCTCTGATAGACCTAAATTTGTGCCCTGCATTAAGGTTTCCTCTAAAATGTTTCGAATGCGTATTGAAGAGTAATATAGTTAAACTAGACTGCATGAATTCCAAGACACATTTGAATTAATTAATGCTGATTGCATGTTGATTTGAAACACATGGAACCATCTTAGGAAACGTCTGTTTACTTCAGTCTTATTCTTTCATGTAATGATGTAATAACCTTAGCCAGCTCACTAACCTCATTTACTTCTCCAGGCAACTATTTATCAACAGAAAGCTTTGGATATCAATGAGAGGGAACTCGGACTTGACCATCCGGATACAATGAAAAGTTACGGGGATCTGGCTGTATTTTACTATCGTCTTCAACATACAGAGTTAGCTTTGAAGTATATTTCTTTTCCTTCTCATAGGAGACTTTTTGTTACGTCAATTTTTTCAGAAGGATTATGCTCATAAATTTCCTCACTATGTTTAACTTTTCAGATATTCTCATTTGTCTCAGTTACATAGGCATCCAACTTTGTACCCTTGATTAGTTTCAACTGTTAAAAGGATCTCCTTAGGTCTAAAAATTGACATCAATAAGAACAAGAATAATTATGCTATGCTTTTTGAAATGTGAGCGATGACAAAATGAGAATGTGTCATGACTAGTGGATTTATTTATAATACACGTAAAAGGCTAATGTTTCTGACTATTATTTCTTTCCCCTGTTCTAGGTATGTTAATCGTGCTCTTTATCTTCTTCACTTAACATGTGGGCCATCTCACCCAAATACAGCTGCCACATATATCAACGTTGCAATGATGGAAGAAGGCTTGGGGAATGTTCATGTTGCACTTAGATACCTTCATGAGGCTCTGAAATGCAACCAGAGGCTGCTGGGGGCCGATCATATACAGGTTAGTTGTCTCTCTCATCCAGTAAAACAAAGTACTCCATAAGTGAATAGTTTTTTGCAATCTCCAATACAATATTTAATAAACATAAGAAACAACTAGAAAGAATCTAGCTCCAGACTAAATGGTCTTACACAAATAAAAGCAGTGTGTTATTTTGTTTGCATGCTGCTTCATCTCTGGCTTGCAAACTTGTTATTGTAGTTGATTTTCTTCTTCTTAGGGTCTCCTATGAATGTACAAACTGATTTAATTTTAAAGTTAAACAAGTAATGTGAAAAACTTGGAGCAACACCATATTTAATTGTTGAAATTTTAAGTATAAATTATTAAGATAGGAAAATTTTCTATTCTAATAGTAAGTCGACAAAAACATGAAAAAATTTAGATATATGTGATAATAATGTTCTTTGGATAATGAAAGAGAGGATTCGATCCACAGTTTTTAAGAAATGGAAAAAACGCTTCTTTGTGAATTGATTGAAACTTAATTTTAGCGATTTAGTTGTAATGTCTTCATAATTTAATGTTGAACATTTTTTTGGCTTCATCAGACTGCTGCGAGCTACCATGCTATTGCAATTGCTCTCTCTTTGATGGAAGCTTACTCCTTAAGTGTCCAACATGAGCAAACCACACTGCAGATACTGCAGGCAAAACTTGGATCAGAGGATCTACGCACACAGGTAGCGTCTAGTTCAATATTCCTGCCTTCTTCTTCGTCTGTATTTTAGTCTTAGCTCCATATGGTTGAATTTTGCAGGATGCAGCAGCATGGCTGGAGTATTTCGAGTCTAAAGCTTTGGAGCAACAAGAAGCTGCACGTAATGGCACCCCAAAGCCGGACGCTTCAATCTCCAGTAAAGGTCATTTAAGGTAATTATTGTGAGCTAATGGTATGTTATATATGCATCGTGTTCGTAAAATTCAGTTTTTTTTTCATGTTTGTTTATCTGCAGCGATTTTCACCAACTCGCTCGCAATATTATTTGTTTGCTCCTATCAGCATCAGCATGCTGATTTTCATGCAATCATTGGATTACGTCATTTGATAAACCATTATTCTGGCTATTATTTTTTTACGTAGTATGTCAGTTTAAATGACTTCAATGTCTTTGTGAAAACTTGTTATTTGTTCCTGTAATTGCACAGGTTACATTAGACCATTTTTTTAAAAATCTTGTTCATTTGATGTTGTATATACAACTAATTTTAATATGCCATCGTTCTTGATCAGTGTCTCAGACCTTTTGGATTATATCACACCGGATGCAGATATGAAAGCAAGAGAAGCCCAAAAGAAACCTCGGGCTAAGGTCTTGAATCTATAAACCTTGGTTGCTTTATGAATTATGATCCAGTACTTAAATTATAATTCTTTTCACCATGCAGTTTAAAGGAAAAACAAGCCAGAATTTGGAATCAACGGTTGATGAATATCAGAAGGATGCAATCCCCTCTCCAACTGATCCTGTTGTGGAGAACTCGAGTGATAAAGAAAACAAATCTGAAGCTCAACCTGTCGAACCTAGAAAGGAAACAACTGATTCAACTCCACTAGATCAGTCTATATTGCATAAAAATGACGACATCAAGGAAGAAGATGATTCTGATGAAGGATGGCAAGAAGCTGTTCCTAAAGGCCGCTTACCTGCAAGTCGTAAATCTTCGACTTCTAGGAGGCCAAGTTTAGCAAAATTGAATACTAACTTCATGAATATGTCCCAGCCAGCTAGATTCCGCGGAAAATCTACCACTTTTACATCCCCCAAAACCAATATAAATGATTCTACTGCTTGCACAGCTTCTGCTTCTATTCCAAAGAAGTACGTTAAAAGTGGGAGCTTTAGTCCCAAAGTGAATACTTCTGTTGCCTTAGCTGAGGGAGTAGAGAGACCTCCTGCCTCTAAATCAGCCCCAGCTACTCCTGCTTCAGCTGATCAGGTTGCAAAATCAACTTCGGCAACAAGCCCAGTTAGTGTCGCAGCTGGAAAATTTTTCTCATACAAAGAAGTTGCTTTGGCTCCTCCTGGTACAATTGTGAAGGTTGTATCAGAACAACTACCAAAAAGAGAGTCTCCAACAGAACCTGGTTCAAAGGCAAGCCCTGAGATAGATGCAACTAGAGTCAGCCCCGTAGAAGCAATAACCTTAAAAGATGAAGAGGAAAAAAAGGTTCAACAACCTGAAAGTGAGACACAACTTCTAGTTTCTGAAGGAATAAAAAGCCATGAAACTGAAAATCAAGAATCAGAAGTAAGTGGTTCCGTGGAAAAAGAGCCCCAGAAGGAAATAAATCATGCTAATGTTGCTGAGAAAGAATCGAAGTCTAGAACAGTTGAGGTTGAGCCTAGTGTTGTAGAAGCAAATGCAACAGTTTTGGGGAATGAGAATGCTGAGACTTTCAAAAGTGAGGACCATGGGGCATTATCTGATTTAGGCGAAAATGCAAATCTGTTGGTGAAACAGGAAGGCTCAAATACAGTTGGAAAAGAAGTTAATGACAATACTGAAGCCAACACTATTGTCAAGTCTTTGCTAGCAGAAGGAGAAAATCAACATGAAACAGAAAGCGGAAAGGAGTCTGCTAAAAAGCTTTCCGCAGCTGCCCCACCATTTAATCCATCCTCTGTTCCAGTTTTTAGCTCTGGTCCAGTTCCTGGATTCAAAGATCATGGTGGAATTCTCCCCCCACCTGTAAATATTCCTCCAATGCTTCTTGTTAATCCTGTTCGCAGATCGCCTCATCAGTCAGCAACGTCAAGGGTTCCATACGGTCCAAGGTTGGCTGGTGGGTATAATAGATCAGGAAATCGAGCTGCACGCAACAAACCTAACATGCACAATGGTGATCATAATGGTGATGGGAATCACTTTGCATCTCCAAGGATAATGAATCCTCATGCTGCTGAATTTGTACCTGGCCAACCATGGGCTCTCAATGTTTATCCTGTATCACCAAATAGTTATTTGGGCTCTCCAAATGGTTTACCATTATCACCAAGTGGTTACCCAATATCACCTCCTGCGATGCCGGTTTCACCAAATGGATATCCAGTTTCGCCGAATACTGTTTCATTGGCTCAAAATGGACCTCTCGCATCTCCAGTTGGCACTGTTGAAGAATCCGGTGCAGAAGTATCTGCTGCTGCTGTTGAGATTAGTTTTGAGAATTCTATTTTAGGAGCGGAAAATGAACCAAAGAAGCAAAATGTAGATGAGAATCAAGATCTCAATGCGCCAACTGAAACTGAAGAGAAGTCTTCAATTGCTGTTGCAGTTACTGGCTGATACTGCAGTCCCAAAATAAGCTTGCAATATTGTGACAATTGGGGAGAACCTCTAACACTTGTCTTCTTCTATCCAGGTGTCGCACTTTTCTTTCTCTTTCCTTTCATATTAACGTGCACTATTTATACATGTCTCTCCACTTAACTCAATATTTTGTTTTTTACTGCTGATTTGAAGCACAAAGTTTCACTCTTTCGTAGTAAAAATTATATCTTTCAAGTCATTTTGTGCTTTTATCGTAAAACTTGTATTGATTGTTGAAATAGCGAGAATTTACCTGTGAGTTCGTTTAAATTTCGCTTAATTTTCATTGAATTGATTTTATTTCCTTGTTTTATGTAGTTGGTGTTGGAATTGTGAGCTATTGCGGTTTGGATTGTGAATGAATAACTATGATATGAATGGAGATCTTGATGATTATTTAGCTTTTTTGATTATAGGTAATCAATGGTAGGTATGCAGCTTATATTATTTTGAAACGTAATTAGAACTTACGTTTTTTTTTTTGTAATTTTACGTGTGGTGGCCTTGGCTTTCCTTTTGAACATATGTGCTTCAGCTTAGAAATATTCATCGTTTATAAAGCACATTTGGATCTGGTAGTTGTTTTCATTGTAGCTTAGAAACATACATATTGTTGTATTGTTACCTGCACCTAGGCTCTATTTTCTTTCTTTCTTTCTTTCTTAACGTACATTTTCATTCAAAGATTGTTTTTCTTAGTAGGGTTCGTCATATGCTTTTTTTTTTTCATGTATCTTCGACTGGTGTTGAGAGTTTTGTGGAGGATTTTAATGATAAGGAAACGCGTAGTTAGGCATATGAAGGTCCTTCGTAATGTACTTTTTATGGCTTGTTTACCAACGTGGAAATGAACATGGAAAAGGATAATTTGAAATCTTTTGTTTGTTGTGTAGTGTTGGCAAAGATCTCAATCTTTTGTCAGTCTTTTTTCCAATCACGTTTAAATTGTGTGCTTATCTGAATTGTGTTGTTTTGCATTGCTTGCAGTTTAATTAATAATGGTGGCAAAGGATGTAATATGTTGTATTGTGGGATCATTTGCAATTGGTTATGCGTGTGAGTACATTGTTTGTGAGAAGAAGAGTTTTGGAGGTAAGTGATAATCTATGGAAAGAACATATTTGGTGTTTCTTTGGGGAAAAAGGTGAGTTTGTAGAGGGCATGACATGTAGCGGATTAAATAGTGAAACAAAAAAGAAGAAGAGCTGAGTAGACAGACCACTTCAGCCTTGAGGTACAGTTTCAAACAAGGAATGGAATGGTGGGAGAAGCAGCATGGCCTTGGAGGTTTCTCCTCTCCATAATTTGATTGACAAGTCCCATGAATTTGGTTTTTGGGCAGTCAGTCAGTTTTCAGCTCAATTGTTTTCATTGCCAAACTTATAATGAGTTTCATATTTGGTCATAATAGATTACTGAGGCAACTCTTTAATTTGGTTCATAAATTCCTTTTGTTAAGACACAAATATATGTCACGCATCAAAAGTAAGTACCACATTATTCCATTATTTGTTTTTCTTCTTTTATATTTAAAATTATAAATTACCCCAATAATACTCTTATTATTCTCTTTTAATATTTTTTTAATAAAATTATTAACTATTAATACATTCATATTACATTTTGCTACATTTTTTTTGGTATTTTAATTTTTTTATATAATAATTTTATATTTTGTTATTTACATTTATATCTATATATCGATTTTAAAAATATATATGTATTTTTTTAATATTATATATCGTTTTACACTTCTAATGTAGAATTTAATATTTTGTTTTAATATTTATCTTATCAATTTTACATTTTCAAGATAAATTTAATTTAATAAAATTTTATATACTTTGTATAATAGTCAATTAATACTAAGTTAAAAATATTAATTATATTTTTAATTCTTATACAAAACTTTAAATGACAATTAATTGAAAATAAACTTGTATCAATTATTCTAACTTTAAATTTATCTAAACAGACTTTCAGTTTCATGTCTTCAAAAGTGTTCCAAAGAAAAGAAAAAATAAATTTACATTTATGAAACATTACATTGAAATTTACACATAAATAACAAAGCCCAAATAACATTTTTCAATTGTAAATTTTTATTTAAAGTTTCAAAGAGTATTAATGGTTAGTATTTTTTAATAAAAATAATAAATTAAAAATAAAAGATGAGATTTATACATACTAATTAAAAAGTTTGTATTTGTTTAATTATTCCAATAAAAAATTCCAAATGTGATGTGTTGAGTGTTGATTGAGTTTATATACTCCAAATTTCCCCTTTCCCGCCAAAACCCCTTTTCCCTCTCTATATTTGAGGGTTTTCACAGTTCCTCCTTTTCAGTGTCCCACAATGCCTGACCTCGCCAATTTCTCTCTCTCTACCATTCTCTCTCGTTGCTCTTCGATCAAACCCCTTCCTAATGATCTCACTCTCCATTCCCCAATCGACGCCTCTGACATTGACGAATCTTGCAATCTGGGAAATGGGACTATTAGGGTTTTCAAGCGGAGCCGAAAAGGTGAGATCCTGATGGATTTTGGTGCTTCTACTTCCACCTCTTATCTTCCTTTTCTCGTTCGTGGCGCCAAAAAACTGGTATGTTTACCTCTTTCTCGGGAACTTAAATTATTTGATTGTGTAAAGATTGTGATTATTATGGAAGCTTTTGCAATTATTTAGTAAATTTGCAGTTTAGGGTTTATTGTGCTGTTTCTTGAACTAAAGTTATGGTGATTGAATTAGAATTTGCTAAAAAAATAGTAAATCTAGTCATTTATTGTGAAGATTAGTGATTATTTATTTGCTTGGTTGTGTAGCATTGTCTAAAGTTGTGATTTTAGGAATTTATGCTACCATTAGTAAATTTTATGCATTGTTGCCCTGTTTTTATGGCTTTTTTTATCCAAGTTATGGCCGAAAAATTAATGATTTCTGACTCGGTGTTTTCTCATTACAGCTATAGGATTGGAATATGCGAAAAAATGGTAAATTGAATCATTTTTTGTGAATTTGAAATTGATTTTTTTTTGTTTGATTATGAGACACTGGAGCTTTTATTTTGGGAGGATTTATGCAGTTTTTGTGGAATTATGGTTACGATGGAAAAAAATTGAGTGTCGCTGTTGTTTTTTTTGGTTAGTTTAGATAGAATCAGAATATGCTCAAAATATGGTAAGCTAATTAATTTCATGTGAACTGAATTAGTTTTTTGTTTTGATTGTGAGAGATGCTTTAGATTTTGTGAACATTGTGCTATCAATACAAACTTACAGTTTACGGTTTATCGCTTTGTTTCTTTGACTGATGCTTAGAATATGCTTTGTTTAAGGAATCATTACTGCTTGTACTAGTATTGATGGTTTTATATTGAATGAATGTTGTGGTAAGATCAGGTATATTTACTTAATTCTTGTGAAGCTTGATAACATTTTGGTCTGATTGTTAGACATTGTATGGAGATTGTGATTCTAGGAACATTTATGCAATTATTAGTGATTTGTATGGATAATTTCCATATTTCTCTGACTGAATAATTTCCGTATTTGTATGGATAAGATCTGGTATATTTACTTAATTCTTGTGAAGCTCCATAACATTTTGGTCTGATTGTTAGACATTGTATATAGATTGTGATTCTAGGAACATTTATGCATGCAATTATTAGTGATTTGTATGGATAATTTCCATATTTCTCTGACTGAACTGAATTGAAGTTATGGTAAAAATTTTTAGAGTTGCTGCTAATTGCAATGGCAGAATTAGATTATGCTAATAAAAGGCTAAATGTCATGCTAAAATATTTTTCAGTTGAGATTTAACAATAACTGACAATGGAATATCAATTCATGGGCTAAGGGAGGAAAAATTAGGTCTTGAAAGTTGAAAAATATGTTTGTAGGTGTCTGATTTTGATGCCATTTTCTTCAATCATGCCAGGTTGAATGTCTTGTTTGCCATCGGTTTATCAACCCTGGTGAGGAGGTTTCTTGCTCTATTCGCAATTGTGAAGGAGTTTATCATGCAAAGTGTGCAGAAGAAACACTTGGTGTGTCAAATCCAAGTAAATTCAAGTGCGCTCGCCATGTAAGGCCAATTTAATCTTGCTGCTGCCTTTTCATGTTTGATTCCAAGGAAAGGTGCCTATTTGTTGACTAAACTGGAATGTGCATGTTCAAGAATAGATTTTATAGTTTCTTTTGTCTAATTTTTATGGAGTTGTAATTATTGAACTTGGACAATCAAAATTAACTTTTCCTGCTACATGCTATTGTCTAGTGAAAAGATTTCTACATTTTGGGTCAATAATCTTGAAGAGTTCATTTATTTTCAGTTTCAATACCACCAGCTTTATTACATGTGAGTTTCTCCTTGCTTTAAACAGGCGTGCTTCGTATGCAATCAAAGATTTCACTGGCGGTGTTTGCAGTGCGACACAACTTTTCATGACAAATGCGCCCCATGGCGAGACAAAGTTATTCACTTGACCAGTCAACCTGGACGAGTAATATGTTGGAGACATCCATCTGATTGGCGTCTCGATAAGAAGGTCAATCTCTTCTTTTCTTCAATAATGATGATTTTTTTTGTCTTCATTTGACAATTTACTACCTTGCTATTGTTTTTAATTTTTTCATAATACTTAATTTTATTTTGGTGTTGTAATCCTATCTTACAATTGATTTGTTTGTAATAGATAAATCTGGCAGTAGTTTGTCTTTTATGTATATTATATTATCATTTTTTTATAAGGTTTTATTTCTTCATTCCTATTTTGTATTGATTAGGCTGAGCTGACAGGACTGATGTTTCTTGAATGAGCAGCATGTGCATCCAACAAGTGATATGGAGGTCAGTTTCATCATAAAAATTCAGAAGTGTTTTAGTTCAAGATGAAGCTCTTGGTAATGGCCTACTTCTAATCAAAATATCAAAAAGAAAGAACTGTATTAATTGATACAGAACTCCTTTCGATGAGATAAGCTAAACTAATGCAGCAAGTTCTAATTGAAGACAAATAAAAATATTTCCTTATTGCTACTTCCGTGTAAGCTAATTTACCTTCAATTTTGTGTTTTAGGAAGTATTTTGTCGCTTACCTTTGCCTTATGTTGATGAAGAGTTCCAACTTGATACAACGTGGAGAGTTCTAAAGGAAAATAAGCTAGAGCCTCCTCCATATGTTCACATAAGGCGCAGTATCCTTGTTTATTTAGCCTTTTATTTTACTCCTGTAAACTAATATTGATACCCTTTTGTTCACCAAGTGTTGGCATCATATCTTCCATCGGTGATATGGCTAACTCTCTCATTTTTTTTAAACTAGCACTTTTCATTTGAAATATAAATGCTTTCTGATCACCTTTTATGAAATCCTTGATAGAATTAGATATATACCTTGTCAAGAAGAAGCGTAATGGTGCTGTGGGAATGGATGTTGGATGCACAAATTGCAATTCTACATGCACAGAGGGTTGTGTGTGCAGGTAATATATAATTATTCAAGATTTGATTCTATGGAAGTGAAATATGTCTTTAATCAGACGGTCCTGCTTTCTTTCTCATACTTTTCCATCTAACTTTTTGATAGGTTTTGATTAATAAATAATTAGTATTAATGTTTAATATTGGTAGAATTAGTTAAGAGTATGTTAGAGTTAATTAAGTGGTAAATTTG